>CAWTZB010000252.1:40000-247500 GCA_963919705.1 Alexandromys oeconomus
CGCGCCTACTGACCACGCCGCGGTTCCAAGCCGGCGGCCGCGGGCGGGCGCTCGAGAGCGGGTGTGGAGCCGCGGCGGGCCCCCCACACACACGCGGCAGCGAGGCGCAACGCCGGGGAGAGCGGGATGATCCCGGACCCGCTCCGGGCGGGGTCGGGAGACCGGGAACCGGCCGGGCGGGAGACGGCACACCACGCCAACGGGCTTGGCGGGAGAGACGGACGGCGGCCGCCCCCGGACGAGAGGCGGAGGCGGAGGAGACCGGGACACCGCGAAAAAACCGGGCCGCGCGCGTACTCGCAAACGCGGGGGAGAGGCGGGAGGGAGGGGAAAGAGACGACGACGACACGCGGACGGTCTTCCCCTCGAGGGACGTGAGGGGGGACGCCGCGGCCCACGACGCTCAGACGGGCCCGGACCTCGGGGACGGGGAGAGTCATCGACCGGAACCCCCGCCGCCCGCCGCACCGGAGGAGAAAAAGCACGCAAGCGGGGGGTATCTCACCGCCAGGCACCCAACCCGGTGCGGTGGCGGTTCCCCACACGAGACGCGCCTCTTCCCGGAGCACGGCGACGACGACGACGGGGCCGGAAGAGTCCCCAGACGCACCTCAGCCGGTGGACCCACCGCTACGCCGCAGACGACGGACGTCCGCTAAGCCTCCTTCCCTCGCGAGGTTCCCGAAACACGCGAAGCCTGGCCTCTCGCACCCTCTTTCTCGCACGGACCCACCGCCGAGACAGACGCGCCCGCCACCGCCGGAGGAAGACCGCCGGCGGCGACGGGCCCCGACGCGTCCGGCGACGCGCCGGGAGACGACCGACCGCCATTCTCTCCAAAGGCCGCACCCGAGAGAGAGGTCACGACCCCGCAAAGCCAGAACCGGATCCCCCCGACCACGAGGAGGGACGGGTCAACCGCTTCTCCCCAACCGTGGGAACGCTGCCGTGGAGGGGGAGCGAGGCGACCTCCACACGGCACACAACACGAGCGACGCACGCACGCGACGCGCGCGGCGAGGCCGCGGTCCGCGGGAACGGCAAAGACGGGGAAGCGCGGGAGGGCCCGCTCGCGGCGGGCACGGACGGTGGACGGGTGGGGCCCGGGAGCCCACCGCCACCCAGCCCCGTTCTTCCCGCTCGGCTCCGCGTCCCGACCGAGGTGCGTGCGCACCCTCGGGGGAGCGGTGAAGTCGGGGTCCCGCGGCACTCGGGCGTGCGCGCACACGGCCCCTTCGTTCCCCGCCACGGGTAACACGCCCCAGGCTCCGACGCGCACGGCACGCCGGCGTCACGACACGCTCTCTTGCCCCGCGTGGTTCCTCCCCGGACTCGGAGCGAGGAGGCGCGGGCCGCAGTGGGCGACACAAAACGCTCGGGCTTTCCCCCCCCAAAAGACGGGACGTGGCGAGGGGCACCCGGCCGAAGCTACGCGCATCGGGCGGTCAGGGCGTGCCAGGGCGACCCCAAGCACGCCCTCTCATCGGATCGCTAGAGAAGGCACTTTTTCTCACTGAGGGCTGGCGGGACGGACCCGGCCCGACGAGCCTCCGGCCGCGGCAGCGCAAGAGCAGGGGAAGCGACGCACACACACACCGCTCGATGATCTCGAGCGCGGCGAGGCGGGGGGGGCCTGCGGTATCGGTAAGGCCTTTTCTTCCCTTTTTTTCCGGGGCACATTCTCGAGCGTTCGCGGACACGGGGGACCGGACCGAGGTAAAGCATACTAACATAAGCGGTCCCCCGAGAGCCAGGCCTTGCCTTGCCTTGCCTCTCCGGCAACACCCACCGGGTCTGCACCAGGCGGGGAGGCATTCTTAGTCAATAATCGACAGACCACCTTTAACGGTGAGAAGAAAAAGAAAAAAGCCGGCCGCGAACGCTCAACACCACCCAACGCTCACCGCCTAACGGGAGAAGGCAGCGCGTGGTGGGCCGCTCACCCGATCTCACGAGATGACCGTGAGAGAGCCTTTTTCTCTTACCGCTCGCCTCGGCCCCCTTTTTTTTCTTATCCTCGCGGGGCCACCTGAGCCCACGAGAACACACACCTCGCAGAGGAACACCGCTAAAGGCCGGACCGCGGCACAGGAGGCATACACGTCAGAGAACCGGGAAACGCCGCCACCGCTCAGAACCGGGCACCTCCGAAGATCGGCCTGGAACGCTCCAGGAGCACCACAAGGATCGCAAGCGAGGCGCGTGCACACGAGCCCGGTCGGGAAGGGCACGTGACGCGGCACATCAGCCGACCCCTCCCACGGCTCGGAGGGAGGAGGGCCAAACGGACCACACACGGTGGGCATAGTGAAACGCGCGACGGGGAGCGACGAAGCCCCCGGCGCGCCTCACAGGAACCCCCCACGAACTACAGCGAGCAGTGCAGAGGGGGGTTTCACAGGCTCGGGCCGGATAACCGCACCCCTGCCTTCCACACACCACCGGTAAAGGTGGGGAGGAGAGACGAGGGGCCCGCTGGCAGAACGAGAAGAGCGGCCGCCATTCGCTATGAATGTCCGTCCCTCGCCTGGCGCGGCTTAGGCCTCCGGCCCGAATGAACACAGGGCGAGCGCACCACATCGATCGACAAAGCGGAACCGGGAAGAATCGAGCGAGAGAGCAGCACCACAGACCCAACACATGCCACAGAAGGGAGAAAAAAAAAAAAAAAAGAAAGAAAACCCTTCACACAAAAAAAAAAAAAAAAAAAAAGGTGGGGCCAATCCAAAAGATGTGTGCACTCGGGAGGCACATAAAAGGCGGCAGAAGGGCTGGGCCAGGCCACCCTCAACCCAAGAGGACTTATGGAGACTCGGGAGCTCCACAGCCCGGGAGGGGGGTGAAAAAAAAAAGTGCACTCGGGAGGCACACGGGAGCAGAGGACCATGGAGACTCGGGAGCTCCACAACCTGGTCCCCGCCACCCCCAAAAAAAAAAAAAACCAGGACGGTAAGGGAGAAGCACCGAGAGACAGGTCCTCCCACCATCCAAGTGGAACGGGCGACAAACCACGAAGCGGGGACGCCTGACACGCTTCACCAACGGGCAAAAAAAAAAAAAAAAAAAGCAAGGAAGCTGGTCATCTCAAAAAGCCGCTCGGGAAAGCACACACACACGCCCCAAGCCCCAAAAGGCAGCGAGTAACCGAGGGATGCGGGCTGGGCTTAGACGGGAAAAATAACACCCAGTGAGGCTCAGGAGAGAGACAGCCACCTAGCGTCCCCTTTAATGTCACCCAATTAAAGGACAGCGTGTCAGCACCTATCTGCAGGTACAATAAGGACACATAGCAACCATTAGAAGAATGACAACAGGTACGGGGAGTCATTCACAGACCACACAGAACTCCTGAAAGTGAGGCTGGGTGAAATGTCCCAAAAATGTCCCCATAAACAAGAGAACCGACCCTCAAAGGAACAACTGGTCGACCTCATAACCAAGGGAGGACCGAGAGAGCGAGGTGGACATGCCAGAAAGCCGGGCGCCCAGCCTCCTCCCGGCCGAGAACCCTGCGACCAGCCGCTAGGGATGGAGAAAGGCAAGAAGAAAAAACTTGGGGGGGGGAGGGGGAATCTCGAGTCCAAGAAACCGGGGACCGGTCAGGTCAACAGGGGAGCTGGGACCACAGCCTCCTCTCGGCCTCAGGATGGCAAGGCCCGCCGCTGAGGACCGAGGGTTCTGGTAAGAGGGAAAAGAAAAAAAAAAATTAATAAAAAAGCTCCGAGAGTCCGGACCAGGGAGGCGAGAAGGCCGGGACCACAGCCTCCTCTCGGCCTCAGGATGGCAAGGCCCGCCGCTGAGGACCGAGGGTTCTGGCAAAAGGGAAAAAAAAAAAAAAAAAAAAAAAAAAAAAAAAAGTCCGAGACCCAAACGAGTCCGTGACGGGGCAGCGGGGAAGCCGGGATCAACCAACGCCTCCTCTCGGCCTCGGGTCGCCGGGTCCCAGGGCTCTTAGAAGAGAGAAAAGGCAAGGGTAAAGCCGGTGTACTTCACCGATCCTGGGCCCGGGTGGACACGACACCTAGTGGGGGTACGCGAACGACTGAAGCCTTCTGGTCGACCCGCTCAAGTCTCCCAGCACCGTCCCCAGCTGGCTGGTCACTCGGTTCCATCCCCAACACACCCATGAGAGACTTCCGGCACAACACAGAGACACAGAGACCGTTCCCAAGCACGACACCGACTCCGGGACACACCCGCCTGCCGGGCCGGGACACTTGTCACTCTTTCCGCCTCACAAAAGCCATTTCGTCCCTTCCTCGTCAACGACCGAGGACCAGGAGCGTTGCAGAAAAAGGACACCGCTAGGGGGCGCCCGACAACCGACCGACATAGATGGCTCGCTCGCTCGCTAGCTCGCTCGCTCGTTCAGCCGCCGCGGCGTCTTCACCTTCTCTGGCGTGACAGCGTCCTCCCACGCTCACGCCCGGAGGTGGCACGGGCCCACAACAGGACAGGAAACTCCCCTGTCGGTTCCCCCACCCCTCCCCACCCCACCCGCGAACACGGTGAACGCGGGCCGGGCTGGACATTCGGGGCTACGAAAATGAAAGTACGACCGAGACCACAGGCAGCTAGGAAAACAGGCGAGAATAATCGCTCGCTCGCTCGCTCGCTCACGGAAAACAAAGATCGGTGACAGGACTAGGTGGCCCAGGGGCTTCTGCAACCATTAGGGCATGGTGAGAGGGAGGGACCGAGGGGTACCGAGGGAGACCGAGGGACCGAGGGAGGGAGGGAGGGAGGGAGGGAGGGAGGGAGGGAGGGAGGGAGGGAGGGAGGGAGGGAGGCGGCAACGGCAGTTCCCTGCCATCTAAATCTCCTTTCACCATGGCCACTGCTTGCTTGCTTGCTTGCTTGCTTGCTTGCTTGCTTGCTTGCGGTTCTTTTACTTCACCCCACTCCCCACACCCTCAGCCCACACTTCTCAGACTAAATACCGAGTCGGAGAAAATTAAAACAGCCATGGAATAGTTTTTTAAAAAAAAATAATAATAATGATGATGATGATGAAATAAAGATAGTTTTTAAAAAAAAATCCCACTCGGATTTAATTTCCAGGAATAATATCGTCATAGTGATGTGTTGTGAACATTTTCACTTAGGACAGAAAAAATAAACAGGTCACTTTAGTCACTTTTTGGAGAGGGTCTGTTTCCCCACCACGATGGTTCGCACTTGCTGAGTTGCTGAAGATGATCTCCTGATCCTCGTGTTTTCAGTTTCTGAGTGCTGCTGGCATGACAGACATGGGCCCTCACACTCGAGTTTGTGAGACACTACTGAGAGCATGGAGCCCATAGGACAAGGCTTTGGCTTCCCCTTCCCCTCCCACATAAGATAGATAGATAGATAGATAGATAGATAGATAGATAGATAGATAGATAGATAGATAGATAGATACCCAGCAGCAGAAGCATGAAAGCAGCTTCTCAGACCCTTTAGAGCTCCTGAGGACTGGGGTTGTTACAGTCATGGCAGAGGATATGACTAGGCCAGGGCTCCCTTCACAACCACCATCCAGGCCTGCCTGCCTGCCTGCCTGCCTTCCTTTTTTAAATGCCAATTTACTAAAATTTTAGTTATTTTTAATTGCGTTGGGAGGCTAGAAATTTTTGGGTTTTCGTGAGTGGGCAGACATATGAAGGAAGGAAGGAAGGAAGGAAGGAAGGAAGGAAGGAAGGAAGGAAGGAAGGAGAGAAGGATCAGAGCAGTGAATATACAGGTGCACAGTCCTTACACCGATGTTGACTGCAGATAGAAAATAAGAGGAAGAAAAAAAAAAGTAGAATGTGGCCTGGTCTATAAAAATGAGTTCCAGGACAGCCAGGGTTATTACATGAAATTGGCTGAGTTCAAATCAGCAATTTCCCAACTCCAACAAGAATGTTTACAGGAAAGGCAACAGAACAGATATGCACATCAAGGAAGGCCAGTGGAGCTGTAGGCACACCCTTCACACCCTTTGAAACTTCTCTGTTGCAAGGTCACAGAGTCAGGAAAGGATCATCTTGGTCTTGAACTTTCCTTAATAGTAAGTCTGCGTGTGTATCACACTCAAGCCAAGTGCCCCTCAGAGCTCATGGAAGACAAAACAGAGCTCTAGAAGAGAGACCGGGGGGGGGGGGGGGGAGTATTCACTCAAGAAAATGAAAGCAAAACCCTACACAAACCCTGGCACACAGTAAAATCAGTCCTATGAGGAAATTTGTAGCTCTAATTGCCTACTTTTTAAAAAGACTTCTAACCGGGTAATGGTGGTACACGCCTTTAATTCCAACACTCGGTCTGGTCTCCAAGAGCTAGTTCCAGGACTGACTCAATTAGAGAGAACTAGAGAGAAACCCTGTCACAAAAACAAACAAACAAACAAACAAAAGAATAAAGTATTACATAAATCAATAGATGCATACATAGATGGAAGAATAGATGGACAGATAGACAGACAGACAAACCCACACCCCATCTTCTGTCTTCTGAAGGAACCAGGCTCTCTCACAGGGGTCAGGCAGAAACGCAGGCAGTGTATGTGTGTGATATCAAGCAAGCCTATATGTGATATATAGGGTATGAGAGGATAATGTCAGTATTAAATTGGGGTAGGTCTCAGGAGCACAAGAACCCAAATCTGTGCTGTACTCCCTGTCACCAGAAGAGGGCACTAGGTCCCCACCATGTGGTTTCAGGACATTCCAGAAATTCCATCTCTGCAGTTCTCATTCTTTCATTGTTCCCCCTGCATGCCTGCATCTAGTGAGAGTGGGCACCGTTCCTCCCTGCTTCTCTGCGTGTCTGTGTCTGCCACGTCGTGGATAGCCAGAGTGCCCGCCACCTATGCCTGAGATAGATGTGGCCGGCAGCCCTGGGGCTGGGGGAAAGGGAGAGAGTGGGTCCCCTGGAGAGCCTTGGGCAGAGGCTCTGTGGATTCCCTGCAGGAGGCCTCATTGCCTCCGAGGAGCCCATGGGGGAGGGGGAAAGGTTAGGTCAACCATACAGTCGTGCCTGGCTTTTGCTTTGTTTTGTTTTGTTTCCAGGTACAGCTGTGACCAGGTCTGAATCCAGGCCAGACTCCAAAGCTAGAGAGAAATCCTGTCTCAGAAAACTAAATAAATAAACTAATAAATGAATGGATAGGTAGATAGATAGCCAGACAGAGAGATGATAAGAACACCTCCAAGATCAGGGAGAGCAAGGCAGGCAGATCACTGTGAGTTTAAGGCTACCTTGTTCTGCGGATTGAGATTCAGGACAGGCAAAGTGACACAGAGAAACCCTGTTTTCAAAAAAAAAAAAAAAAAAAAAAAAAAAAAAAAGGTGGGGGCTGGAGAGATGGCTCTGTGGTTAAGAGTTCTGGCTGCTCTTCCAGAAGACCCAGGTTCAATTCCTACCACCCACATCAGACAGAGGTCTGATTTCCAAAATACACAAAGAACTCGAGAAATTGGTCATCAAAAGAACAAATAATCCAATTATAAAAATAAAAAAAAAAAAAGGAGTACAGACCTAAGCAGAGAACTCTCAACAGAGGGATCTAAAATGGTTGAAGGACACTTAAATGTTGGGTCGGGGGGGGGGGGGGGGGTCATGCAAAGATGAGAACACCACCGAGTCTAATAAACCAGAAGCAAACTTTATTCCAGAAACCAGATCCAAGGAAAACCAGAAGAAAACTTAAATATATTTTCATTCTTTCTATCTCTCTTTCTTTTCTTTTTCTTTCTTTCTTTTTGTCTTTTTTTTTGTTTGTTTGTTTTGTTCAATGTGTATAATGTTTTATTTGGTACAGGGGTTTTTCTACAACAACCTAGGAATTCACTACCTAGATAGACCAGACCTGTCTCCAATTCAAGGAGGTCCACCTGCCTCTGTCTTTTGGATGATAGAATAAAAGGTGTGAACCACAACAACCCTGCTTTGTTTTTAGTATGTTGTTCGATTCGTTTCTTGTACATTTAGTTCAATTTTAATTTTTTTGTTTTGTTTTTCGAGACAGGGTTTCCCTGCATAACAGTCCACAAAATTAATCGATGGGACCTCCTGAAACTGAAAAGCTTCTTCTGTAAAGCAAAGGAAATGGCCAACAAGACAAAACGATGGCCTTACAGAATGGGAAAAGAGTCTAATAAACCAGAAGCAAACTTTATTCCAAAAACCAGATCCAAGGAAAACCAGAAGCAAACTTAAATATATTTTCATTCTTTCTATCTCTCTTTCTTTTCTTTTTCTTTCTTTCTTTCTAAACAAACCCTGGCACAAACCCTTGCTTGCTTGCTTGCTTGCTTGTTTGCTTGCGGTTCTTTTACTTCACCCCACTCTCCACGCCCTCAGCCCACACTTCTCAGACTAAATACCGAGTCAGCAAGGGCACAGAGTTAGGAAAGGAAAATAACACGTCACTGTCGTCATTTCTAGGCTAGGGCTCCCTTCACAACCATTTGAAAGGATCAGAGCAATGAATATACAGATGCACGGTAATTATACCAACGTTGACTGGAAAGACACCTAAACTAACATAGACACACACACACACAATTCATAGGATTTGCTGCCTAGCAGATAAATTGAATTCCAGTTTAAAAACCATATAAAATCTAATAAACTTGAAAGACAGGGAACCAGAAAGAAGAGAAACCGGGAAGTTACCCTTAAAGCATTGGGACGGGAAACTACTTACAGACACTCAGAGAATTTTGCAGACAGGCAGGCAAAAATAATAATAAACAAATAAATGATCAAATTAGGTCATCAGGCAGCCACCTCACCTGCCTCAGAAATTTTATGATGATCTATTACAGCAATCAGTATACGCATGTGTCTTACCTGAATCATTGCCCTGGAAGACATCTTTGGTGATTGGCATATGCTCCCTGAGAGACCACACTTGACTTCCAGGAGCTAGCAGTTGACAGTGAAGTGCTGTGTAGAATCAGGTGTTGGTGAACTTAATGGTCAAATGTTAAGTACTTTGATAACATCTGTTGATAACATTTTAAGGCAAAGCAAATCTCAATGTGATTGCTTAGTCACATGGGTGGGAGGGGTTTTCAGGACCTTACTCACATTCCTTTAAAAATTGTTCCTGGAATGGGTGTGGTAGCTATGCCTTAATCCAAACACTGAGGAGGCCAAGGAAGAGAGATCTTTGATTTCAAATTCAGCCTGGTGTACTTAATGAGTCCCACAATGCTGGGGATAAAGCCTTCTGGATTCCCTGTGATCTGAGCACTGGTTGTGCATGCCTTTAATCCTAGCACTTGGGAAGCAGAAGCAGGTGGAATTTGAGGCCAGCATGGTTTACAGAGCTAGTTTCAATACAGCTGTTCCCCAGAGAAACACTGTCTCAGGGGATAAAAATGCTTCTGGGCTGGGCTTGGTGATATATAAACAGAATCTTAAAACAAACAAACAAGCAAAGCCAGTGGTGGTTGCTCATGCCTGCCTTTTATCCCTGCACTTGGGAGGCACAGACAGGTGAATCTCTGTGAGTTCAAGCCAAGCCTGGCCAAGCATGTGGTTCACCCACTGACAAAAAAAGGCAAAACATTTATAGACATAAAATAATAAAGTGATGGTGGAGGGAGAAAGAACATGAGGTACATATCCAAGCTTCAACCAAGTTATTAGAAGTATTCCGGGCAGAAAACCCAGAATTTCTATTTACTCAATTAGGGCCACAAAATTGTCAGAGCATGCAGCCAATCAGAATTATCGGCAATAGCCTAATTTGCGTGGAAAGAACTGCTTTATGGGAAATGGTAGGCAAAGGTGCTCACCATAACCGAAAGAGAACTCTTTCTGCATGGATACTCAGAGACCAGCAAGTTCCCTAAACAGCTAGGTTTTTTAAATCTTTTTCTTTGTTGTTTTTTTTGTTTTTTTTTTTTTTTTGTTTTTCGAGACAGGGTTTCTCTGTGGTTTTGGAGCCTGTCCTGGAACTAGCTCTTGTAGACCAGGCTGGTCTCGAACTCACAGAGATCCGCCTGCCTCTGCCTCCCAAGTGCTGGGATTAAAGTCGTGCGCCACCACCGCCCGGCTTAAGTCTTTCTTTTTGCTTTGTTTTGTGTTTTGTACCTGTGTCTTTGAAGCTTGTCATGTAACTAGCTCCATGTAGTCCAAGTTGGTCTCAGAGTATCAGAAATCTGCCTGCTTTTGCCTTCTGAGTGCTGGGTTTAAAGGTGTCTGCCACCATCACCCAGTGTTCTTTTTTTCAGTTTTTCTTAGGAGTAAAGTGTACCTATACACTTCTTATTTTGAGTTTAAATATTAATTTTTCAAGTCTACTTTTAAGGGTATCTAAAGTAAATGGGGACTTTTTACCCTGATATTTTTAATGAACTTTATAGTTTCATGTACATTGGTGTTTAGCCTGCATGTACATCTATAAGACAGTGTTGGATGTTGGATTCCCCTGGACTGGACTTAGAGACAATTGTGAGCTGCCATGTGAGTACTGGGAGATAAACCCGGGTCCTATTGAAAAACAGTAAATTCTCTTAATTGTGGAGCCATCTCTCCAGCCCTAACTGGGTGTTTGTTTTGGTTTTGGTTCTGTTTTTGCTTAGTAATAGTATGAGATTAGCTACTTTGGCTTCCAAAAAGTTTATATTTTTTTAAAAAACTGTGCTATGGTGTTTTCCCAGGGGTGTCCGGTCCCCTGGAAATGGAATTATAAACAATTGTGAACTGCCTTTTGGGTGATAGGAATTGAAACCAGGTCCTTAGGAAGAGCGGTCAAATGTCCTTGAGCCCTGAGCCATTCTGCATCCCTGGTTACTTTTTTTTTTTTTTTTTTTTTTTGAGACAGGATTTATCTCTGTAACAGTCCTGGCTGTTCAGAAACTCACTTTGTAGACCAATCTTCCTTGAACTCACAGAGAACCACCTGCTTGTCCCGAGTATTGGGATTTAAGGAATGTGCCTGACCTACCTATATTTTTACCTTAATGTTTCAGTCGCTTTTGTTCTTTTTTTAAAGATTTATTTCTTATGTATACAGTGTTCTGTCTGTATGCTTGCTGGCCAGAAGGGGGCACCAGATCTCACTACAGATGGCTGTGAGCCACCATGAGTTTGCTGGGAATTGAATTCAGGACCTCTGGAAGAGCTGCCAGTCCTCTTAACCTCTGAGCCATCTCTACAGCAACTTTTGTTCTTATCTTCCTGGTTGCTTGGACTTATGAGTTTGGCATAACCATTCTCTTAGCATGATAAAGTTTGATTTCTCACTCTGCAGGCAGAAGGGACACACAGTATAATATATGCAATGACGTGTTCATCTTGGTGTCAATTACTGAAAAATGTATTTTGGAACAGATTTCTTTCATATGTATTTAGCCTAGAGCTATGTATGTGGACCAGGATGCCCTACTCCCTGATACCTGCCTGCCTCTATCCTCCTCCTCGAGTTCTCCAACTAAGTGGGCACCACCACGGCAGCCGGTTTCTCTTTGGTGTCCTACAATCACAAACAATCATGATCCTATTTATTCAGTATAACATATATCATTGATTGTGGGATTCAGGATAATGACTACAATTCTAACACAACTTTTACTTGGGTATTTGGAGGACAGTGTCACATCGGACTAGACAGAGACCCTGGCCTGAGCTGTCTAATGATATTCAGCCACCTGGTTTCCCTAGATTTTTCAAAGATCTGAAAGACCTTTGGATTTTTGCCAGGTAGAGGGGTGAGCATGAGCCTCAATGGAGAACAAATGTGCCTTTCTTTCAGGGTTAAGGTTGGGTTTCTTTTTGGGAGAGGAAACTTGTTTTCTTGTGGGCCAAGGCAAATGTGGGAGAAGACACTGCTCAGGTGCACCAGATTTTTCCTACCACAGGTGGTATGTTACACAGTACCTGGTATGAACATCATTTTCACAGGACAAGCACATAACCTTTGGCCAGAAGAGGGAGCCACAACACAATTGATCATATACTTACCCTCCATCAAACCAACAGTCTGAACTTATTGGAAAATGAATTAATACTGGTCTAAAAGAAAAGAACTCAGGGGCATTTTGCAGGTTGCTTGTCTCATAATGATTTGTCTGGGCATTTTGTTCTTTTTTCTCTTTCTCCCAAATGTTTTGCATATGTATTATGGTCTCTGATGTTGTACATTTTATGGGACTTATACAAGTATGCCATTGTATCTATGGGTATTTCACGTGCTTTTTCCTTGTTTTTTTTTTTTTTTTTTTTTTGTCTTCTGCTTCATCTTACTCGATTTTCTTTTTACATTTTGTAAGACAGGGTTTCTCTGAGAAACAGTCCTGGCAGTCCTGGAACTTACTCTGTAGATCAGGCTGGCCTTGAGCATCTTTTGGGTAGGAATATCCTTTGGGTGGGACCAGGCGGGATTGAGTATCATTTTGGGTATATACTCAAAAATGGTATTGTTGGGTCTTGAGGTAGGTTGTTTTCCTAATACACTGTTCTGCCTGTATCTTGTATATGTCCCTGCAGGCCAGAAGAGGGTGCCAGATCTCATTAATAGTGCTTGTGAGCCACCATGTGGGTGCTGGAATTTAATTCAGGACCTTTGGAAGAGCAGTCAGTACTCTTAAACTCTGAGCCATTTCTCCAGCCTGTTTCGCAATTTTCTAAGAAATTGCCATAATGATGGGTGGTGGTGGTGGCGCACACCTTTAATCCTAACCCTGGGGAGTAGAGGCACACGTATCTCTGTGATTTCAGGGCCAGCATGGTCTATAAGAGCTAGTTCCAGGACAGGCTCCAAAGCTACAGAGAAACCCTGTCTCAAAAAACAAAAACCAAAAGCAAACAAATAAAAATAGCCATATTGATATCCAAAGCAGCTGTACCAGCTTGCACTCCCACCAGCATCCCCTCATGCATGAGGTGTCATCCATGTTTTTAATTTTGGCCATTCTCAGACTGGTTTGATTTGCATTTCTCTGATGACTAAGGATGTTGAGCATTTCCTTAAGTGTCTTTCAGCCATTTTCGATTCATCTGTTGAGAGTTCTCTGTTTAGGTCTGCACCACATTTTTTATTGGATTATTTGTTCTTTTGATAACCAATTTCTTGAGTTCTTTACATATATCCCAGTTAATCTCTAATGTATATATATGTTTCTTTATACAAAGTATGATCTTTAATTTAAAGGAACAAGCAAAGTACACAATTTCGATTATTTACTTTTAATGTTTCTACTAACATAAAAAATAGATTTTTAACAATAATTTTTTTATCTCAGATATTATCAAAATGGACAATATTAAATTGTAAATTTCTTAAATTTAGACTGTCTAGTCTTCCACTAGTAAATGCTGTTCCATATACTTTTCCTGCATTTCTCAGGACAGGATTACCTACAATGTCCCTTAGAACATCAAGAAATGTTAGCTGATGTCATTAACACATGGGCACATGCACATTGCATGTATACACACAATGGGGGAAGAATAACAAACAATATCAATGCTCAAGAAATGGACAACAGGGCTGGAGAGATGGTTAAGATCATTGTCTACTCTTCCAAAGGTCCCGAGTTCAATTCCCAGCAACCACATGGTGGCTCACAACCATCTATAATGAGATTTGGTGCTCTCTTTTGGCAAGCAGGTATATATGTGGGCAGAACACTGCAAACATAATAAATAAACAAATCTAAAAAAAGAAATGGACAACATATGGAGTGTTTTTCAAACTTACTTTTTTCAACATCATCTCATGAAAATAGCTTTTCAGAAAACATGCATTTTTAATTTTTGGCCTTAAATTATACACTGTTCATGGACAATAAAGTCCACAGCAGATCAGAGAATGCACCCCTTTTTTCAATGACAAAACAGCATCTCACCTCTTCAAGAAAAATAAACAATCTAAAAAAAAAAGCAATAAGTGCTCATCTCTTTATTATTTTCCTAAGTGCACAAAGAACAGAAAACCATGTGCTTATTTTTTGGGGTACAATTTAAATACCCCATAGGAGTGGTCTTGAGCATCTCTGGGGAGGGAGTCATCATTTGGTGGGCTTCCTCAGAGGTGAAGTCTGGACTGAGGAAACTCCCAGGGGAGGGGGTTTGGATGAAACTTCCATCAAACATACCAGACTCTTTCGGTATATGGATTCCAGGAACTGAGGCGAAGCTTTCACCCAAACATCCCAGACTCACACAGGTTCATATCCGGCTGCTTCCTGGAGGCATGGGTGATGTGTGGGAGGGGAGGGCTGGGAGTTGGTGGACTCCCCCTCAATGGGACGTGTGACTGAAGAGATATGCAGTAAACTGCCATCCTGGAGACCTCAGGCATTTGTTCCTTGAGGGAAATGAGAAGGCAGGTTATTAGGAGAAAAAATAGATTGTTATCATCTGTTTTTGTTGTACTGACAAAGATGAGTGTGCCAGGAAGAAGAGCAGATAGGCGCTTCATTGTGGCATCCTGGAAAACTGGAGGGTGGTAAGAACTAACTGCAGGACAGACCGAGTATCCTGAATATGTGCCCACCTGAGACTGGAGAAATGGTAGTAGCGTGGTGTCATAGAAGCTTGGCAGCCGGAGTGTTGACCCCTTACTGTGTAAGGTGCTGTTCATTGAGGTTCGAGAGACCTAGGAACTAAATGTTCGAGGAGTGCTCTGTCCCTGGGGAAGAGAGGTGATGTGGCAAGCCTCCAACATGCCACCACTTTTGAGAGCACCAGAACGAGTTTTCACAAGTTCCACATGTGGTTTCTTATTGACCTGGTGACCTGAGGCCAGTCCCAGGAGGAGACTTCATGCTATTGCCTCTCCCTACCTCTTAAGTTAGTCTTCATTTTCTTTAAATTTTTTTTGTTTATGTATTTTTTAATATTTATTATGTATTCAATAGTCTGCCTGTATGTCTGCAGGCCAGAAGAGGGCACCAGACCTCATTACAGATGGTTGTGAGCCACCATGTGGTTGCCGGGAATTGAACTCAGAACCGTTGGAAGAGCAGGCAATGGTGCCTGCTCTTAACCATTAGCCATCTCTTCAGCCCCTGTATTTTTTTTAGTTATGAGTGCATGCCAGAATAGAGCATCAGATCTCATTATAGATGGTTGTGAACCATCATGTGATTGCTGGGAATTGAACTCAGGACCTCTGTAAGGTCAGTCGGTGCTCTTATCTGCTGAGCCAGCTAATCTCTCCAGCCCCCCAATAATCATTTTCTTGCTTCTCACTTTTTCTATTAAGCAAGACCTGCAATTAAATACAGTAATAATATTCATTGTATTATTTGGATGAGAACAGGCCCCCATTGGCTCAGATATTTCAATGATTGGTCTTCAGATGGTGAACCTGTTTAGGAAGAATGAGAAGGTGTGATCTCGTTAAGAGGAAGTGTGTCACTAGGGGGTAGGCTTTGAATTTTTTTTAAATATTTATTATGTATACAATATTCTGTTTGTGTGTCTGCCTGCCAGCCAGAAGGGAACACCAGACACCATTACAGATGGTTGTGAGCCACCATGTAGTTACTGGGAATTGAACTCAGGACCTTTGGAAGAGCAAGCAATGCTCTTAACCTCAGAGCCATATCTCCAGCCCTAGGCTTTGAAACTTTCAAGTCCCATACCATTTCTAGTTAGCTCACACTCTGTCTCTGCTTTAAGCTTGTGTCTGAAGATGTAAGATCTTAGTTACTGCTTTAACATCATGCCTGTCTTCATAGTGTCATTCTTTCTACAATAGTCATAGACTCCAACCCTCTGGAACCATGAGACCTAAATTATAAAAGTTTCTTATATATGTTGCCTTGGTCGTGATGTTTTGTTATGGCAATAGAAGAGTAAATAAAACATTCATATTTTATAACAGAAGTGTTCATCTTTTTAACAGAAAATGTTTTATTTCTTTGTAGGTAAAATTTTCAGAAAAGTCAAGCTGCCCTGAGGAGCCAGGACCATCTTGTGGATGGGGAGACTGTGGTACCAGTGGGTATTGGTGCAGTGGTTCATCATCAGTAGGCTTTCATGGGCCAGCTGCAGCTTGACTACCTCCACTGTCTGCCGGGGTCTCTCCCTTCGAGAGTCTTTGTGCTGGAAGAGGAAGTCTCTGCAGGCCTCAAAGGAGACAGATGCGATGGGACTCCCAGGAACCAGTTATCTTTTCGTCATCCCTGTGTTCCCGGATGTGGTCACAACCATCTTTGTACCTGTTAATGAGCACAAAGTTGAAGGTCTGCCCTGTCACCCGGAAGATCAGATCTCGAACACGCTCTAGAACTGGAATCCAGGACTTTGGTGTCAATGTAAGGCCAGAGAAGGTGTATGTCAGTCCAACATCTCCGTAGGTTGCCTGCTTCCTGGGAACGCTGTGCCACTCTCCAAATAGTTGGACCTTGGCCAGTGCACCAGTAAAATACTCCACTTCTTGCTCCAACTCTCGGAAGATCTCGTCTGCCTCTGCTTTGTCAAACAGGATGGTGTAATCACCAGAAATATTCATTTTTATAACTGAGACTTTCATTACACTAATAAATCAACATCCTTATTTACTTAATAAAATTGGTTTGTCACCACTATTTTTCACATTTAATTCTCATGATTTTACCTAAAGATTTTACCTAAAGATTACAACAATTTATATTCTAGGAAAATAAACTTGGTTCAGGAAAATGACCATTTATGTTCTTGTGGTATACTTAAAATTAATGTGAACTAACTTGGGTACAACTTAATCCGTTATGAAAGGTTCCTACATTTTTCAGTTAATAATTATGTTGAAGCATTCATTCAAAATAAATACTATAAAATATATAAATTATGTTTCTTGAAGTATTAATAGTATCAGAATCATGGAAACAGTCATAATATTGCTATTCTTATTTTGGAAGAATGGAACAGTAATTTCATTATTAGAAATATTGTATCTAAAAATGGATAGCATTTACAACAATAATTTTAATTGTTTCTATTACCTTAAGACTTTATTTTTATGTGCACGGGTGTTGTGCCTGCATGTATATCTGTGTGTCACATGAATTTTTCGTGCACAAGGAAGTAGAAGAAAGAATCAGATCCCCAGGACCTGAATCTACCTATGGAGAGCCCATATAACATGGAACAATAAGATCATTAAGAATGACAACAGCTGACTGATTATTTCAAAATAACAGAGTGGACTGCTGGTGCTAGGGCAACATAGAAATGGCAAGACATGACAACCATTCACACTTAATCACACATGCATGCCATAGTGGACCACATGAGAAACACAACCATATATTATTTAACTATAAAAATGTATAAGCAGAATTTAAAACTGTACTTTATCATTAATAGAGATAAATGTGCTGAGCAGATAAAGATCCATATACTAAAACTACAGATATTACTGAGAAACCCAAATGCACCATATGTAAGTAGTCATATGTTTTGTTCTAGGGTCAAAAGATTATTTAAATATTACTCTCAACATTCAAATGCCCTAAAGTCCTTTAAGACAATTTTTAAAATATGTCTTGTTTAAATTTATTGATTTGTTTATATATGTATAGGTGCATGTATGTCATGAGGCGTGTGTGCAGGTCTGAAGACAATTAGTGGGAGTTCATCCTCTCCTTCCACCTCCAAGTTTTAGGAATCAAGCTTCGTGGTAATTGCCTTCACCTGCTGCCTTAGTTTCTTTTCTATTGCTGTGATAAAGCACTGGCACCAATGAAACTCAAAAAAAGAAACCATTTAATTCTGGGCTCATGATTCCATGACCATCATGGTGGAGAACATGGCAGCAGGAAGGCACGTGGAGGAACAATAATTGAAAGCTTGTACCAACTTGGGTCACAAGCAGGAGCAAGAGAGAAGTAACTGAGAATGACTTGGGCTTTTGAAACCTTAAAGCCTACTCCCAGTGACACACCTCCCTCAAGGTCATACCTTCACAAACAGTTGCACAAGTACAGACTAAACACTGAAATGTATGCGCCTAAATGCACCATTCTCAGCATTCTAGCAGGCCCGAAGACTCACTCCAAATTGAAAATATGTTTATACACTTCCCGTGGAGGCCTGGGAATATAGTTTATTGGGAGAGCACTTATCTAACATTTTTTAAAGATTTATTTATTACGTATACAGTGTTCTGTCTGCATGTATACCTGCAGGCCAGCAGAGGGCACCATATTTCATTACAGATGGTTGTGAGCCACCATGTGGTTGCCGGGAATTGAACTCATGACCTCTGGAAGAGCAGTCAGTGCTCTCAACTGCTGAGCCATCTCTCCAACCCCTTATCTAACATTTACAAAGCCTAGGTTTAGTACCAAGCACTGCAAAACAAAGTCAGAGAAAGGCAAAGCCAGTCAAACTTCTACTCCCCTGTTATAGCTGAGCTTTGAAAAGCCCTGGTTTGTCACCCACCTCCACACATTTACTCTCTGACTCACCTAGAGTCTCAGAAGTCAGATCTATTCCAGACACAGCTTGACAAGAATAAACCAGTCATTGGGAAGAAAAACGTCCACAAAACCCTCTGAAATTTGCCTGGCAAAAGAGGAGAGCTTTGTGTCCCCTCTCCCAAACCAAATCTGCAAAGGCACACTACTCACCAAGGCACATGGCCTCTGTTGTTGGCTCAATCCACAGCAGGGGCTCTGCCACTTCCTCAACCCCACTGAGAGGAAATTTATTTTACTGTTATCAAGAAGAATTCCTTACCTCCCATAAGAAGGTTTTCTCAATTCTGCCTTTTCCAGGGCTGGATTAATCTGTATCATCATTGCTTCGAGAAGGAGAAGAGGTCAGTACATGAGGAAGGGTGCAGGACTGGATACGGTGCAATACTTCATTAATTCTAAGTGCTAGAACTCACTGTAACAGAGAACTTCAGATTTCTTACAGGAGCTTACTAGATTCAATAGAACCCATTCTGTTTAAGACAAGACTTAAAAGACATTCTCCTGACAGAGGGAGTCCTCCCTCTTCCTCTCTGTACCTGAAAAGCAGTTCTTTACACTTTGCTCCCCAGGAAGCATCTATTTATCTATTTATTTATCTGTTGAGTCCAACTCATATTTATCTACACACAGACTCCTTGTGCATTTTGCCTCCTCCTGGTGCTCTCCAGCAATCCCGATACTCCTCTAAGCAACACTATCATCTGCTTTTTTTCACAGGGACAAGCATACCCTTCACAAAGTCACTTAGGGTTGATCTAACCAGTCTGGAGGAGGTAGTCACACCTCCAAATCCCTGGTTGTCTAAACTGCTCCACTACAACCAGGAACAGCTGTTGCACAAGATTTAGACAGTAGGCAAAATTATTTTTTTTAATATTTATTTGTTTATTATGTATACAATATTCTGTCTGTGTGTATGCCTGAAGGCCAGAAGAGGGCGCCAGACCTCTTTACAGATGGTTGTGAGCCACCATGTGTTTGCTGGGAATTGAACTCAGGACCTTTGGAAGAGCAGGCAATGCTCTTAACCACTGAGCCATCTCTCCAGCTCCCAGGCAAAATTATTTTTATCTCTAAACCAATGTGATATATCTTTAGTTCTAGTCTCAGGTCTCTGGAAAACCTGACTAAAGCAATAGGGGGTTATAAAGAATAGTCACAAACTAAGTGGGAAAAACATCAACCACCAGGATTATTTAGGCATGAAGTAATGACATCAAAGGGATGAAATATCTACTGAGCTGGTGTGCAAGATTGCTAGCTCATTTCGTATTTTCTCTTTCATGAAACTGATGTTTTAATAAAGGACCACAGATTCCATTCTGAATGTATCCAATTTTGAATTTACAAACTTTTCAGAAATCCAAACACTGATGAACCCAGCAAAGCTCCCCTCTGGACACCAGACACTGCCTGTTAACACAGTGAATCACAAGCATCCATGAGCACAAGGAAAAACACTGCTCTTCAAGAAACAGACAAGGGAGCAACTACCTGGTGGCCTTGGAAACAATAATCTCTTTGATCAGAGGCCAACCCAGGGTGATGTCCATGGATGCTTGCTTAGGGGAAAGTCTTTGATATCATCATGGCCAGCCCATGGTTTGTATTCAGAGTGGAGCCTGGCTCTATCTGTGCCCCAGGAGGAAAGGCACAGAAGGGGATATGATGCCCCAAAGAAAAGGCCAGTAAAGGTGCTGGGGAACAGACTTCTGGTTATTGCCTCTTAAAATAAAATATATAGATTCTGTCTGTCTAGGATGGAAACAGCAGTGGGCTACGCAGTGCTTATGCTACAGGAAGAGATTGGCAGTGTCTGAGAAGAAGTGTCAATAGGCGAGTGAGATAGACAAAAGACCTACAGCTCACACTGAGAGTTCTGGCTGGAAGTTTCAGGTGCCCTTTGGCTTTGTGACTAAATTCTGTGTGATCAGTCTGTGAGGAGCCAGGGACAACAGAATTCAAGTGGCCTCGAATAGAATTGTGTCTTCCCAAGTCAAATAAATTAAGAAAAAACCTCTCTCACAACTGCACCCAGTCATTTGTGTTTATTTCCTTTGCAGTCAGGTTGACAACCAAGTACAGCCACTAGAGGGCGCATTAGTCATAAAAATGAGCAATGTCGGCACCACTTTTGAGCTCAAAGGGCTTGATTTCCCTGCTATCCCACCCAAGTATTTGAAATATTCTTTTATCCATACCTTGCTGTCCATGAGGAGATCAGCTAACTCCAATGTGGCCTAAACGTCTGATCTCTACAAGATCCTATTGCAAATCAGCCTACACTTTACTGAATTTGGACGTTAGCATCAGAAAGACGCAGTCCAACTAGCTATCGTGGAGTCTAGGTTGAGGGAGGGCACAGGAGCACACTTAGGATAGCAAATTTCTTAGTTCTGGAGTATTTGCGATCCATGCTGGTCATGGGTAAAATTTTGATCTGTAGGCACTGATCTGAAAGACCACAAGAGCAAAAGAGAAGAGGCTATCTTATTCTGTGAGGAGGCCATGGCTGGGGGACCCTGGCTGAATGATGAGCCGGGCACGGCTTCCTAGCACAGGTGGGTTGGGGACTTCAAAGACAAAAAGTGCTGGTAGGTTGGACATGGGCGGGCCACATCTGAGAGAGGATCATCAGCTGTGAGCCCCAGAGTAGGTGACCTTCCCCAACTAAGGTGAAGCATCAATATCATGGTCATTGGTGAGGAAGTTGTCAAAAGGAACAGGCAGAGAATTCAAGGCAGAGAATTTGACTGCAATGGAGATGGAAGAGCATGTGCACACACACACACACACACACAACCTTAACTGTAGGCAGATGGAAAAAGATGGGTACCTTGGGGGGCTGGGACTGTGGAGGAAATAATGCAGTTTATGAGAGGCATGGTGATCAGGCAATCTCTGAGAATGGAGTCTCACACAGCTAACCCTGCAAGAAAAGTGACAGCTTGTTCCCAGATGGGGACCGAGTATCCAGAAACCCAGGTTAGTGGTGATACAAGAGCTAGAGAGACAATGGCCCTACTGTGTCCCACCGGCTGCTTCAGCTGGTGTTCCTTCCATGGTCACTCAAGGGCAATCCCTTCTACCACCCAGCAACCACCACAAGAAACCATGCTTTTCCCACCTCTCCCCTAACTCCTGCAGATGCCCCAGAGGTACACTGAGACCAGTAGGAACTTTAGCAAGACTTCATACACAGCATCTATTTTTGCCCTCAGTCCATTCCATGTGGCCCATTCTACACAAAACTGTCATCATCTTTATGCATTCATTGCACTCATTATGATGCAAGCTGGGAACACTGCAGCACCACATAGTACAAAGGGTGGTCCTGGGGTCAAAGAAGGACCCAGCATCAGGACAGTTTGACAGCCTCTGCTCTTGTCATCATGGGTTAATCCTTGACATGGCTTTCTGTGTTTGGCTGGAGTCAGCCCCCTATTCACAGGAAACATAATAGACTCCCCTCATTCCAAGCCTTTATCCCTGTGTCCCCAATTCTGCCCCAGTTATAATGCATGTCACCTGTCACTATCAGGACCTGCCTGATGGAAATGTCATTCTTTCCTTATAAAGGGACAGTAGTTATTGTACCACTGCAGCATAAGGAGATCTCAGCTGGCTCAGCTCTGCTCTCAGGAGGCAGCCAAGAAATAGGCACAAACAGGTCTTTCTGGATTGGACTTTGGACCCACCCAGCACATGCTACTTCAGAGAGTTGAGGGAAGGGGAGCCTCCTTGTCAGGAGGGGAGTTAAACCAGGAGTCCTGAGTCCCCACCTGACCCAGACATTCACCAGCTGGACTCGAAAGAGGGTTTTGCCCAACTAGGAGGTCCAAGCCAGACTTTGCACTTGTTGGAGAAGCATACTGGTTACCTGTCTGGGGGTATGGCTCCATGGTGGAACACTTACCCAGCATGTATGCTTAATGCTCTAAGTTCTATCGCGAGAATTGCAGGGCAGGAGACAGAAAAGTCGGTGTTGTGTTTAACCAATGGAGGAACGAGGAGGCAACTCCCCAGAGGCTGCACCCCATCATCTCCTGAGCTGCTGGAGCTCTTTCCTCCTCCTTTCCCCTCTTTGGGCCCTCTTAGGATCAGTTCTTCTGTGGCTTTTCAGGTCCAGCCTTTGCAAGTTTCATGCCTAATATAGAAGTGTCACAGATTTTGTCATGTTCTCTGAGTCCCCAGCAGGCCTCTCGTACACCCCAGGACTTGGATGTGTATAGGTGCACCTCTTCCTGGTAAAGGATCCATAGAGCTGTGAGGAGCAGGGCGCTATAGTAGCCATACTTCCTTCCCAGCTTAGGACTCAAGCATTTAGCTTGCTCTGAAGCCTGTGGGGTATTAGAGGGATGTTTTGAAGCCACGCCCACTCACACCACCCATTAGCCAGAGATACTGAGTAGGACCTCTGGACTTGCCTTGTGTTCTGTATGTGAAGAACACCCTCTTCCAGTCTCTATTCTAAGTGGTACTTGTTGTTCCCTGAAAACTACAGTTCCCATACTCCTTTTGGAGTACTATCACCTGTGCGCAGGTACCAGGTATCCCAGATAACCTTGCGCCCCCCGTTAAAAGCGAGCTTCCACGAGGTCTCGCCCCCTCCCTTACCCCTCTCCTGGTTCCTTGTGTGTCTTGCACACCCCTATTCCTTATCGTGTTACCCTCCCCCCATTAAAGCGCACCCACGTGGGAGCCGCGTGTTTTGTCTTTTCCTTTTGCGCGTGTCTCGTCTATCCTGTGTTTGTCTACACACCCACCGCCACCGCCGCCGCTTTTTAAAGGAATAATATTGGTGCCGTTTGACTCGGGGACTTCTCCGTGCCGGATTCTCCACCGGAGGTCCGGACTCCGGGCTTTTTTTGGCGCCTCCCGGAGCTCGGGACCTCACGCCGGACACAGAGTCAGAACCGGGACCTTCAGCCACCGCTTCTCACCGATTCGTGAGTTTACCCCCGCGGGCTCCTCCTTCCTTGGCACGCTTGGGGACGCCCGGCCAGCTTCCCCTGGCAAACCCGGGTTGGAGTTGCCTTCCTTCCCGCCCCCCCCACCCCAATAATATTTCTCCTGGTCTTCTGCCCCTGGCTAGGTTTGGCTCTGCCGCCGCTGGGAGCTTGGCGCTCTCAGTCGTTTTCTCCCCAGGGTTTGGTGCTCTGGCTTTTCTTACTGTTCTTCCTTCCTCTCTGTTTCTCCCGCGTCGGGTCCGCTAACGGGGCGGACCCCCTCCCGGCTGCACGGTCAGCCCCAAAACGGCGTAACTGCCTTCTCCCGGCCACTGCTGCCGGGTCGGGACAGTTAGTCTGCCCTAGCACGGCCTTTTATTTCCTCGGACGCCTGGATCTAAAACTGCTGTGTTCGCCGGCGGCCAGTTCCTATCTACCATGGGTTCTAGACCATCTAAGACCATCCCCCCTGGTTCCCCCCTTGCCCAACTCTTGGAATCTTTAAAACCTCATGCCCTAATCCCGTCCATTAAAATGGATAAACTTGTTCGCCTTTGCTCCAAGACATGGCCCCGTTACAAATTACAGGGCGATCTCCGCTGGCCTCCCCAGGGCTCATTTGACCCCGATGTCTTGCGTGAGTTAGCTAATTTTTGTCATCGCTCTGCCAAATGGAAAGAGCTTATGTATATAATGGAATTTTTTTACATGGCTTTAGAGACTGATCCGTCTACGGCTTTACACTGCTCACCAGCCCATATGTTCTTGGCACTGTCCTCCCCACAAGATCCGTCTTCCCGACAGGTATTCCCCTCGCAGGTTATGGACCCGGCGGACGAGCCTCCGCCCCCCGGCCTCGTGGGACCGCCCCCTTCCCGCCCCCTCGGCCCGCCCCTCTTCCTTCCACAGATCCTAAGCAGCGCGTCTCGTTCCCCCGCCGCAGCCGCGCAGACATTTTAACATTTCTGCCCGCAGGTCTCCCTCTCGCTCCCCACCCCCGCGCAATCATTTTCCCAGGTCCAGATCCCTTTCCCCCGAGGAGCTTCCGCCGCTGCCGCTTCCGCCGTTCTGGTTCCCTGTCCAGTTCTGACCTACCTTCACCTCACTCTTCCCGCAGACACAACCGCACCCGCGTTTCATTCCAGATTCGTCGGTGACGCAGCTCCTCCTTCTCCTGGCCCCGCGATCTTCTGATACTAACATGCCTTTTCCCCTTCCAGCTTCCCAAGTAGACCCTCTCGTGTGGGACACCCAGAATCCCGCCGTCGCTAAACACCATTCCCCCTGTTGTCATTCAGTTAAAAAACCCTACCGGATACATCACCCAGGCTCAGTACCCCCTCTCTTCCCAAAGTCTCAGAGGGTTAAAACCTATAGTCTCTGACCTTCTGAGAAAGGGGCTACTCCGTCCCACCTCTTCCCCCTTCAACACCCCAATATTGGCTGTCAAAAAACCTAACGGAACCTATCGTTTGGTTCAGGACCTCCGGCTCATTAACTCTGCTGTGGTACCATTATATCCGGTTGTGCCCAACCCTTTCACTCTGTTGTCCACCATTCCTTCAGGGACCTCCCACTTCTCCGTCTTAGACCTCAAAGATGCCTTTTTCTCTATTCCTCTCAGCCCTCAATCTCAAAACATCTTTGCTTTCACCTGGACAGATCCTGACACTAATTTTTCTACACAGCTAACCTGGACTGTCCTCCCCCAGGGATTCCGAGACAGCCCACACCTGTTTAGCCAGGCTCTGGCCTCTGATCTGCTTTCTCTGTCTCTCCCTAAATCAAAGCTCATACTCTATGTCGATGACATCCTGCTGTGTAGCCCATCTGTGGAGACCAGCAGGACTGATACTGCTGCCTTATTAAATTTTTTATCCAAAAAGGGTTACAGAGTCTCCCCAGGCAAAGTTCAATTGTCCACGACTCAGGTAACGTATTTGGGACTGACCATTACGCCAACACAAAAAGCTATTACTCTGGACAGAAAAAGACTAATTCAATCTCTTGCAGTTCCTTCCACCAAAGAAGAGGTTTTATCATTCCTGGGAGTGGCTGGTTTCCTGCGTTCCTGGATACCCTCCTTCTCCCTCCTTGCCCGTCCTCTATATGAAGCAGCTCTTGGCTCCCTGCATGAGCCCCTCCTCCACCCCATTACAAAACCTTTCCAGAGACTCCAACAGGCCCTGATCCAAGCCCCAGCCCTCCACCTTCCGGATTTAACTCGCCCCTTTTCTCTTTCACGTAGCAGAGAAGGAAGGCTATGCTCTGGGAGTCCTAGGTCATCAACTGGGACCCTCCTTTGCACCTGTAGCTTATCTATCAAAGAAGATGGACCTTACCACCCGGGCTGGGCACCCTGCATACGCGCTTTGGCAGCCGCTGAACTTCTTATTCGTGAGTCAAAAAAATTAACCTTTGGAGCACCCACTACAGTTTTCTCTCATCATAACCTGTCTAACCTCTTAACCTACAAAGGTCTACAAACCTTACCCCCTTCTCGAGTTCTTTCCCTTCAGGTGGCGCTGATGGAAGATACGAGCCTCACTTTCCAATCTTGTCCACCCGTTAATATTTCAAATCTTCTACCTCAACCTAATGCTAATGACTCCCCATCCCACTCCTGCATCGAGGTCCTAGAGGATCTGTTGCCTCATCCTTCACATATCCAGGAGGGCAGTCTACTCCAGGCTACTCATACCTGGTACACGGACGGCAGCTCCTTTCTATGTGACGGGACGCGCAAAGCAGGTTATGCCATAGTATCAGATACAGAGATAGTTGAGGCAAGGGCACTACCCGCCCTTACTACAAACCAACAAGCCGAGCTGATAGCTCTCACCCGAGCCTTTCAGTTAGCCGCGGGACAGTCTTTAAATGTCTACACAGATTCCAAATATGCGTTTCATATTCTGTTGTCTCATGCAGCCATCTGGAAGGAGCGCGGGCTTCTCACGGCGAAGGGAGGATCCATTACCAACTCAGAGCATATTATGAACTTACTAAAAGCTTCTTATCTCCCTAAAGCTATAGGAATTATTCACTGCCGGTCTCATCAATCTGATAGTTCCATTGTCTCCAAGGGAAACAACCGAGCCGACAGAGCAGCTAAGATGGCAGCACTCCAGAATACAGGCCTGCCTCAGGGAGTACTTACAGTACAGCCCACATTCTCACAGGCACCCCCCAACACCCGACAAATCCTGTCCTACCTACACCAGCTTTTTCATCCCAATGAAAAAGCCCTACTTCATTTTGTAAAAACACATGTCAAACCCACACCTGACGATATCAGGTTTTTAAAAGCCACCACTGCTTCCTGTCAGATCTGCCAAAAAGTCAGATCCCAGGACCAAGTATCGTAGCTTCCCTTTTCCTACCCACCAAGCCAGAGGTTCTCTCCCGGGGAACCGACTGGCAGCTGGATTTTACTCATATGCCCACAGTCAGGAAAATTAAGTATCTCCTGGTTCTGGTGGATACAATGTCTGGATGGGTTGAGGCCTTCCCCACCTCTAACAAGAGAGCCCAGACAGTCTCTGACGTTCTACTCCGAGAGATTATTCCTAGGTTCGGATTTCCAACCTCTCTCCAGTCAGATAACGGTCCAGAGTTTACGTCACAGATCTGTCAAAACCTGTCCAAGGCACTTGGAATTCCATGGAAATTCCACATTCCCTATAACCCTCAGTCTTCAGGTAAGGTGGAGCGAACTAACCGCTCTTTAAAGGAAGCTCTCATGAAGATGTCACAGGAACTCCACCTCGATTGGGTAAGACTTCTGCCCCTTGCTCTTCTCAGGCTTCGGGCTCTCCCCAAGGGCCCCCTTTTCATTTCACCCTTTGAACTTATGTATGGGCGGCCGGTCTTAACACCCGGCCTCTCACCGGGAACCTCCCCCCTCCCAGATCACCTGCTCACTCCCCTTCTTTCACACTTACGCTCACTTCTATGGGACTTTGCGGACCACACTCTACCTCAGCCCTGCACTAACCCATGTCCTCCACCAATTAAAATAGGAGATGAGGTATTGCTCTCACCCCCAGGTCAACGCCCCTCACCTCTTGCTCCTAAATGGCAGGGACCCTTTAGAGTAATTCTTCTAACTCCCACAGCTGCCAAGTTAAAAGGGATTCCTCACTGGATCCACCTGACACGCCTTAAGCCATTTATTTCCACAGCTCAAAATAATCCTTCATACACGGTAACCCAGACGGGACCCTGTTCCCTCAAGTTCCAAAAGACACCAGGCTTAGCCCCCCCCACCTGATACATCTTTCCTTCTTCAAATTTCTAAATAACCATTCAGCTGTCATTACAGATTATCAAATACGAAGCCAAGGACTCCAGCGGTAAGCAAATCTTTAACAAAATCATTTAACAGGTCAGCCCACCCAAGCAGGTAAAACACAAGCGGATCAGTAACAAAATAAGTATCATTTAATTTTCTTTTCTCTCTTCTCCTTTCTTTCATTCCTAGGATCTCTCCCACCCCTAAGTTTCTTCCAAGTCTTCCAGATCTCCTCTCCTCCCTAATTTTTTTTCACCCCTAAGTTTCTTCCAAGTCTTCCAGATCTCCTCCCTAATTTTTTCTCTACTAATGTGATTTTTGCCTTCCAGCATCTTAACCAGCTACTCAAAAGAAGAACTCGGACAAAGGTGACCTCTTCAATCAGCCATCTCAGGATGCCAGCGGACCAACAGGACATCGGACACCCCCCCAACAAAACACCGGACATTCACCGGACATCCCCTAAACCCCTCGACGCCCAAAGTCAGCAGGAAGCAGTCATGAGAGACCGGGCCACGCCCCATTCCCATATCCCCTACACCCTAAGACCTCCCCCCTCCCCCAATTTTTCCTTTTTTTTAATAAATCAAAAAGGTTGGAATGTTGTTCCCTTGAAAACTACAGTTCCCATACTCCTTTTGGAGTACTATCACCTGTGCGCAGGTACCAGGTATCCCAGATAACCTTGCGCCCCCCGTTAAAAGCGAGCTTCCACGAGGTCTCGCCCCCTCCCTTACCCCTCTCCTGGTTCCTTGTGTGTCTTGCACACCCCTATTCCTTATCGTGTTACCCTCCCCCCATTAAAGCGCACCCACGTGGGAGCCGCGTGTTTTGTCTTTTCCTTTTGCGCGTGTCTCGTCTATCCTGTGTTTGTCTACACACCCACCGCCACCGCCGCCGCTTTTTAAAGGAATAATAGTACTCCCTTCCTTCTGGCAGGTGGGGCCCTTTAAAATTCGCCTTTGAATGGACGCAGAACAGGCCCCTTGAAGGTGTAGGTCTGGAGGTCAGATCTGCATTCCTCATAAGAAGATGCAGTCCCCATGGTGAATGGGTTCCAGTGGGACAGGGACACAACTCAGATAGAGCAGCAGCTGCTCTTCAGACCCAATTTCTTCTTCTTCTTCTTCTTCTTCTTCTTCTTCTTCTTCTTCTTCTTCTTCTTCTTCTTCTTCTTCTTCTTCTTCTTCTTCTTCTTCCTCTTCTTCCTTTGTTTTGTTTGCGAAACAGCATTTCTGTGCAGTTCTGGGTGTCCCGGAATTTGCTCTGTAGACCAAACTGGCCTCAAACTCACTGGCCTCTGTCTCCCACATGCTAGGTTTAAAGGTGTGCACCAGCAACTGCCCTGCTTCTTGTTTTTCTTAACTACACTTTCTGTGTGTGTGGAGGGGGTAGGAGCATGTAGGGGTCAAGGACAACTTGAGGGAGCTGTTTCTCTCCTTGCACCATAGGGTCATGAGAATTGTACTCAGGCACTCATTGTTGACAGTGATCGCTGGACCTGCTGGGGTTTTGTGGTGTTGGGGTTTAGTCCTGGGGATGGAGCCCAGGTCCTCACATATGCTAGGCAATCACCCAACCACTGAGCTACATCCCCAGCAGATGTGTTGTTTACTGTGATGGCAGAGATGAAACTTGGGCCCTCACAATGCCAAGTGAGCACTCTGCCACTCAGTGGTCCCAACCTGGCAGTCTTGTTTGTAACCTCTGACAGGTTTGCTTACTGCCTAGTTTTATTAACATAGCCATGTCCTGAGGGTGACAGTCACTGTTAGACCCCCACTGTTAGACGTAGTCAAAGATGTCTTGGCATTCAACTTTGGTGCCCCTTCTGTTGAAGTAGCCAGGATCTCACATCCCTGTCTTTTATAGAACTTATTTGCTAGCCAGCGGGGTAGCACACATGTCATCCCAGCATTTGGGGAGCAGGAGAATCTCATGGAGAGTGTGATGCCAGCCTGCACAACTCAGCCAGGTGCAACCACAAGTGAATCATGCAGACTTCCCCACTCCTGAGATGAAAACCACAAGGCACACTAGAAACCCAGTGAGACCCAGGCTGCTCCAACGGAGCAGCTGTGACTGGAGAGGAAAGGCTAGGAAGGCTGCAGCTGCTGATGGTTTGTAGTGAGGAACAGGGCCCAGGAATCCTCAGAGGCACTGAGGCCTAGGGGCAGAAAGACCCAGCAGCAGGCCAGCCTGTCTCAGCCTGAATTGACCATTTAAGGAGGAAGGAGCCCTGAGTCTTGGGCCCAAGCCGCTCATGGCCCCATGACCTGGGCTGCTGTGGGCTGCTGGCTTCAGGAGAAGGACCATGTTGGGGTCCTGCTGTGATCAGAGGGTGCAGCAGAGCATCTGAAGGGCAGACAAGGAGCAAAGGAGAACAGACAAAGGTGGCAGAGATCTTTTAGTGCTTATATGAAGCAGACCTGGGAAGTGAGGTACAGGTGAAGGGGAGCAGCAGGCCGTGTCTGTAGAGCTGGGGCAGTCCAAGGGGAGAGGTCCCAGAACCCGGGCACCATCCAGGGGTTAAGCATAATTGGGCCAGAGGGTTCTGTTCTTCCCAGGACAGTCTCCATCAGGGACTGAAGTGCTGGGCCTAGGAGGTGAGGAAAAGGGGACAAGGGAGGGACTGTAGAGTGGTGGGAAAAGAGGGGCCATGGGTGAGGCTGTGATGTAGTTGGGTCTTGCTGGTCTATGCTGGGACAGGCTAGACAGTTACAGGAATGAATCTTTTTTCTTCTGCTGATTTAAAGAATAAGAAGGTGGGGAAAGCAAGATCTCAGCATTCAGCCAGTCAAGCTTTACTAGGGGTATACTGGCTGGTTTTATGTCAACTTGACAGAAACCAGAATCATCACAGTGGAAGCAAGCCAGTATGCAGCACCCTTCTATGGCCGCTGCATCAGCTCCTGCTTCCAGGTTCCTGCCCTGTTTGAGTTCCCGTCCTGACTTCCTACAGTGATGAACAGCGCTATAGATGTGTACGCAAAATGAACCATTTCCTTCCCAACTTGCTATTTTTTTGGTTATGTTGTTTCATAGCAGCAATAATAATCCTGACTAAGACAAAGGGTGAAGCAAAAACCAGACAGACCCCACCAGGGAGGAACCAAAACAAGATGGTGTGGCGTTTTGTTGTTTTGAATTTCTTTGTTTTTGTTTGGGTGCGAGGTGTAGGGCCTGATCTACCTTGTTCTTGGGGTTCATCTTGAGGACAGTTTCTGGTCAGCCAGCTAAAACATTGTTTTTTCCTGTGCTCCCTCTGTCACACCTGGTGATTAGCTGTAGGGCATTGTTGACTCCATCTTTGGTGTGGTAATTTCCCACCTGCCTGGGTGGAAATCCTCGTACAGCAGAGAGGTATATAAGGATTTCCCCAAGGTTGAATAAACGGCATTCTGCGTTCGGCTGATCTCCTTTCGAATGACCCAGGTCTCTTTGTGTGTTCTTTCAATCTCCAGGCCCTTGGCCTACTCATGTACGCTACAGTGTCACGCATACTGTACCAAGGGAGTAACGCAGAATTGGGTGTTACAATTGGAGGCCCAGCTGGGATGATCAGAAATTACAGTCGGAATCCCATCAGCGAGATCGGGAAGTAGGGATCCTTGAGAGGTCGCCCTCGGAAGGCTGGCCAGCAGGTAAGAAATTAAATAATGAGGGTGTATTGGTAATGGGTGCAAGTAATTCTGTTTCTGTATTGATGGCCGATAAAGGGCCAATTGATAGTGCTTTTAGAGAAGCAAGGCAAGGAAGGCACCGGTATTAAAATAAGATAGCACAAGAGTTCCTTAAGACAATTTTCTTTCGTATAAGGTAGTTAATTGCCTATTTTTTTGAGAGAGTTTAGTCCCTGGTTTCTACACACAGGAGGTTTTAATACTACTGATTGGGAGCAGGTAAAGGTACAAGCACTGAAAGAGTGAGGGCCAGAAGGATTTCCCATAGCGAGATTTTCACTATGACGCTTAGTCAGAGATGCTCTTCTCAGTGATGATATAAAGTAAAAGAGCAATTAAAAAATTTAAACAAAACCTTTGAGGAGATTCAGGATATAAAATCTGTGAGTTCTATTAAGAGTTTTGAGGAGAAGAAAGTTAAGAGTACTAAAAGAAATAGAAAAGAGAAAAAACTTTAAAAAAGGAGATTACACTAATAAAAAAGTTAGTAAAAAAAAAAAAGGCAACTTTGCCAAGCCTGTCTTTTGGGAGAAAATTATTGTGGAGAGGTAAAATACAGGAGGATTGTAATGGGTTTCCCCCTAGAGTGACCTTGAGCTAGAACAAACCATGGAGCTAGAAGCAAAGGAAGGTATACAGAAATAGAGAAAGATAAAAGCCCTTAAAACACTGTAAAGGAATATTCTGCAACAGACAGTGGGTAACAGCTGATGAGGAGTTGGGGATGTGGCTACAAGGTGGGAGAACTCTGAAGAGAGATCATGGTGATGGTTGGACATATATGTCCATACGTATAATAAACTAGACTTGAACTCAGCATGTAGTCCACAATAGCCTTGAGCTTTTAAGTTAATGTTACATTGTTTTGTGTGTGGGGTGTGTGCAACCCAGTATATGTGTAGAGGTCAGAGGACTCATGGGAGTCAGTTGGTTCTGATTCCAATACATGAATCCTGAACATTGAACTTAAATACCAGCTTTTTTGGCAAGCCCCTTTACCAGACACACCATATTTCTGGCCCATTATGAACACACAGACACATGCACACACATACACAACCTGCATGTGGACATCATGACTGCTTAGTATCCATGAAAATCAGAAGAGGGAGTTGGATCATCTGGAACTGGAGTTAAATGGATGTGAGCCTCCATGTAGGTGCTGGAAACTGAACCTGGGTCCTCTGCAAGAGCAGCTAGTGCTCTTAACCACTGAGCCTTCTCTCTATCCTCTCAATATGAATGTTTTTAAAAAAAATAATTTATTTACTTTTTTATGTGCATTGCTGTCTTGTCTGCATGTATGTGTTCGAGGGTATCAGATCTTGGAGTTATAGACAGTTGTTAGCTGCCATGAGGGTGCTGAGACTTGAACCTGGGTGGGTCCTCTGGAAGATCTAATGAGTCAGAGTCAACTACAATTTGTCATAGCCTGCCACTAGCATACTGCTGGAAAAAAAAAACATGATTATTGAAGGTTGAATAATAGATCCTCACACATTATAGGGGCAATTATTTCTGAAAGACAAAATGTTATCACATTACTCTTTTCTCTCTTCTTTAGGTTCTCTCTCTCTCTCTCTCTCTCTCTCTCTCTCTCTCTCTCTCTCTCTGGCTACATGTCTCTGTTTGTCTGTCTGGGTACAGGTGTTTGAGTACCACTGTAGCAGAATGTCCTGAAGGCCTGGCGCCAGAGGGATTGCAAGTAACCTCCACTAGCTATGACACCCTGCTGGGTTACACCTGGCTTGGCTTGAGTTTTCACACAGTCTCCAGGCCTTCCTTTTGGTTGCAAATATCTTTTGTTGTCCTATGTGATTCTTGACTGAGAGTTTTCCATGGATACAAACACTATGCAAAGCTTGATTCAGGGGAAACCCGGAAAACCATGGTACCTCATGAATCAGGTATATGCACAGCATTGTATTGTGGAAGTTTCCGTCTGCAACCGCAAAGGCTAAGTGTCTTCTCCAAGTGTCTCTGAGTCTTCATTTCTCAGACCTGCGTGAACCCACACACCCATGCCAAAATATTCACGACACACCACAATGTAGAGATAGTAAGAACCTGAAATCCCTTTCAAGAATGTCTTCTTCCATGTGGCTGGTCATGGTGTTCTGGTCAATTCCAACAACTTTGGCTTGTGGGGAATTTCAGAGTCACACAATGCAAAAAAAGTTAATGCAGTTTTAGGCAGGAAGTTTATAACTTAATTTTCTGTCATGAAATCTAAGATATCCAAAACAACCTAAGGATGCTCTTTAAGGGCATAGAAATCTAGAAGCACCCAAACCCAAAACAGTAGATGAGGAATAACAGGAAAGTTCAGAGTTGGAAGCAGTGAGGTGAGCATGCAAATTAATAATAATGATGATAATAATAATAAAGAGATCCCAGAAAGAGCTGGTTATTTTCAAGGATATATATGTATGTCACAATGCAAACTCCTGAGTGAAAGTGAGCTGGAGGTCAGATACAAATTACATTATAGAAAAGCTGACGTTGAAACTGAAGAAATTCAGTCCAGAGGGTCTTTCAGGGCTCTAGTTTTTATACTGCAGGAAATTAGAAATTAGCAAAGGGTCACCGGGCACTGGTAGCACATGCCTTTAATCCCAGCACTCAGGAGGCAGGCAGATCTCTGTGACTTCGAGACCAGCCTGGTCTACAAGAGTGAGTTCCAGGACAGGCTCCAAAGCTACAGAGAAACCCTGTCTTGAAAAAACCAAAAGAAGAAAGAAAGAAAGAAAGAAAGAAAGAAAACAATTAGCAAAGGAATTTTTAGATATATTTGAAAATTAAATTAAGATCAAATAAAAAATACTTAAAAAGATGAGTCATAAGTAAGTTTGGACTGGCAACAAAACCAGTTCCCAACAAGGCAGAGCCCAGATCACATGGATTCCCTGAATCACTCAAAACTTTGTAGAAGAATGAAGACTAAGGTTACAGAAAATACTTTAAGAAAGAGAAAGCAAGCCGGGTGATGGTGGCGCACGCCTTTAATCCCAGCACTCAGGAGGCAGAGGTAGGTGGATCTCTGTGAGTTCGAGACCAGCCTGGTCTACAGAGCTAATTCCAGGGCAGGCTCCAAAGCCACAGAGAAACCCTGTCTCGAAAAAAAAACAAAACAAAACAAACAAACAAAAAAAAAAGAAAGAAAGAAAGAAAGAAAGAGAAAGCATAGGAATACATCCAAACTCCTGAGCCAGTATTACCCTGTTTCCACATCCAAATAAAGTCAACGAATCAGAGCAAGTATAAGTTCCTTTCCTCAATGAACGTAGCTGTGAAAATCCTTAATGAGAATCCTCGATACTTCACATCCATCTCAGCAACACACTGAAGACCCTTTGTTCAAAGTCAAAATGGCCTCACCCAGGAGCTAAAGTAAAATCTGTAGCAATAAAATTGAACAACAGCCTAATAATCTTTGACTGGGAGGGTGTTAGGAATATTTCCTAAGCGAGCTCTCTGACGACGCAAAAATTCCCAATCAAGCCAAATCAAAACAAGCTGAATTAAGAAATATCCAGGTTTAATGGGAGATCTGCACTCTCGGGTGGCCCCGAGGGAGAAATGGGAAGCCGCAGAAAAGCGACCCCCGGGAGGACGAAAGGAGGACCACGTGTTCTTCTTTTGGGGGATCACTTAAGTACCCTGGGGAGTGGTCCTGACCCACCCCCAGGGAGGGGTCAGGACCTGGCCCGCTGGGATTTGAAGTCCAGAACAGGCCTGGGTGCTGAGATAGATACCAGGGACTGGGGCCCAGGCTCCCAGCCTAACAGAGGGCTGTAGCTGCAATGATGCGGAGGCAGCTAGGCCACCCAGAGGCCACAGGATCCAGTTGTTTAAACAAATAGTCCACCTGTGTAGCACGCGGAGATGTAGCGCGCACCATGGCGCTGTCATGTCAGGGGCACGGAGCCTGGGCACCATTTGCTGTTCCATGTCAAACTTGACAGCTTGTGCGCAACTTGACAACTTGTGCGCATGCGCGCACACAGCGCATGCGCGCGAGCCCCCCCCCAACGCGGAGAGTATTTCGATCTGGCCATCCGATCTGGCCAATCATAATTTAAGCACGATCACCCCATTCTGGCCTGAGCCATTGGGTTGATGACACGTCAGGGCTTTGTCTGGCACCGTATATATGCTTCTGCTTCACGGGGGACGGGGTCTTTTGCCTCTCTACAACCTCAAGTGTAAGTGCTCCAATTAAGTGTGTTCTGAGAAGAATCCTGTTGCAGTCGTCTCTTCTGCTGGCGGGAGCGGCGTACTGCACACCTGTCATTCCCAAGTTCCAAGACATTGAGTCAAAACTCCCTTGGGCACCCCACTTCTTTCATCTATAAACAGTTGAAAAGGTTTATTTATGTCTGGAAGACTAAAGCAGGGGCCTTTAGCAGAGCTTCTTTTATGGCTTTGAAATCTCTATCTGGAGTCTCAGCCCAAAGAAAAGGCTCCTTTGTTCCCCGGGTAGCCTCATAGAAGGGTTTTGCCAGTTTAGCAAATCCAGGTATCCAGAGTCTGCAAAATCCACCTAAACCCAGAAACTCTCCAGACTTGTCTCCAGGTTTTGGAGGTTGGGATATCCAGTATAGTTTGTTTTTGAGCAGGTGACAGCCATCTCTTACCTTTTTTCAGTATGTGTCCCAGGTATGTAACTTTTGAGGCACAGATCTGGACCTTCTTAGATGACACTTTGTGAGCCACCATGTGGTTGCAGGGAATTGAACTTAGGACCTCTGGAAGAGCACCCAGTGCTCTTAACCTCTGAGCCATCTCTCCAGCCCCTTTAGCTGACACTTTGTACCCCAGTTGGCATAAGGTCAGTAGCAAGTCTCTAGTTGTCTGTAGTCTCGGTCTTTAAAGGCAATCAAAAGATCATCAACACCGCAACTGACAGAGGTCTGATCTCCAAAAAACATATAAAGAACTCAAGAAACTAGACCGTAGAAGGCTAATCAACCCAATTATAAAATGGGGCACTGAGCTGAACAGAGAATTCTTAACAGAAGAAGTTCAAATGGCCAAAAGACACTTAAGGTCATGCTCAACTTCCTTAGCAATCAGGGAAATGCAAATCAAGACAACTTTAAGATACCATCTTACACCTGTCAGAATGGCTAAAATCAAAAACACCAATGATAGCCTTTGCTGGAGAGGTTGTGGAGAAAGGGTACACTCATCCATTGCTGGTGGGAATGCAAACTTGAGCAACCACTTTGGAAAGCAGTGTGGTGGTTCCTCAGGAAATTTGGGATCAACCTACTCCTTGACCCAGCAATACCACTCTTGGGAATATACCCAAGAAAGGCCTTATTATACAACAAAAGTATATGCTCTACTATGTTCATAGCAGCATTGTTTGTAATAGCCAGAACCTGGAAACAACCTAGATGCCCTTCAATGGAAGAATGGATGAAGAAAGTATAGAATATATACATATTAGAGTACTACTCAGCAGTAAAAAACAAGGACTTATTGAATTTTGCATGCAAATGGATGGAAATAGAAAACACTATCCTGAGTGAGGTAAGCCAGACCCAAAAAGAGGAACATGGGATGTACTCACTCATATTTGGTTTCTAGCCATAAACAAAAGACATTGAGCCTATAATTAGTGATCCTAGAGAAGCTAAATAAGGAGAACCCAAAGAAAAACATATAGGCATCCTCCTGAATATTAACCTTCATCAGGCGATGAAAGGAGACAGAGACAGAGACCCACATTGGAGCACTGGACAGAAATCTCAAGGTCCAAATCAGGAGCAGAAGGAGAGAGAGCACGAGCAAGGAACTCAGGACCGCGAGGGGTGCACCCACACACTGAGACAATGGGGATGTTCTATCGGGAACTCACCAAGGCCAGCTGGCCTGGGTCTGAAAAAGCCTGGGATAAAACCAGACTCGCTGAACATAGCGGACAATGAGGACTACTGAGAACTCAAGAACAATGGCAATGTTTTTTTTATCCTACTGCACGTACTGGCTTTGTTGGAGCCTAGACAGTTTGGATGCTCACCTTACTAGACCTGGATGGATGGTGGGGACTTCCCACAGGGCACTGAAGCCCCGGTGTTGGTTGTGCCATTTGAAAGCAAAAGTGGCTGACTCTTGGCTTCAAGAGTTAGGCTGAAGAAGGTATCCTTGAGATCTAGAACTGAACACACTTGATGCTCTGGGGACAGAGAGCTCAGGAGATTACAGGAGTTGGGAACTGTGGCATGAATGTCTTCAACCCATTTGTTAATCTCCCTAAAATGTTGCACAGGTTGAAAATCATTGGTTTCTGGCTTCTTAACTGATAGAAGTGGAGTATTCAATGGAGACTGGCAAGGCACCAGGATTCCATGCTCCAGGAGCCTATTAATGTTTAGTAATACCTGACTTGGCCTCCAGGGTCATGGGATACTTCCTCACTCTGACTGGTTGGGCATTGGCTTTGAAAATGATTACAATTGGGAGCTGCTGAATCGCTAAACCTGGTGGTTCGTTTCTGCCTACACTTCTGGGATGGAGTGCTGGAGTTTAGCCATTATAGGAGATGTCTCTAGAGTGAAAGTCTGTGAGAAGAGCCTGTAATCTTCCTCCAGATCTAGGCATAAGGCATAGACTTTGGGCCATGTGGAGATCGTCACCTCCTTCCCAGTGAAATAAATTTGGGCTTTCATTTTATCCAACAAGTCTCTTCCTAGGAGGGAGTAAGGGCATTCAGGGATAACTATAAAGGAATGTATAACTTTCTTCCTCCCCAAATCCATGGTTCATTGTGTGGTCCATGGTTGTAGAGCCAAACTGGTTTATTTGTCTGATGAGGACCCAGTGGAGTTTTTAACACTGAATGGTGAGCACCAGTGTCCACTAGGAAATCAACAGTTTGCCCCTCCACTTTTAGGGTTACCCAAGGTTTGAGGACAAGCTTTGAATACCGCCCCCTTCTGTAGCGCGCGGAGATATAGCGCACGGAGATGTAGCGTGTGCCATGGCGCTGTCATGTCATGGGCTCGGAGCCTGGGCGCCGTTTGCTGTTCCACGTCAAACTTGACAGACAACTTGTGCGCATGCGCGCGAGCTCCCCCCCATTGCGGGGAGTCTTTCGATCTGGCCATCCGATCTGGCCAATCATAATTTAAGCACTATCACTCCATTCTGGCCTGAGCCATTGGGTTGATGACACGTCAGGGCTTTGTCTGGCACTGTATATATTCTTCTGCTTCACGGGGACGGGGTCTTTTGCCTCTCTACAACCTCAAGTGTAAGTACTCCAATAAAGTGTGTTCTGAGAAGAATCCTGTTGCGGTTGTCTCTTCTGCTGGCGGGAGCGGCGTGCTGCACCCTTCAATCATCTGGACCCACCAATTCCAGGACTTTTTGTCCCCTCTTCCTTAGTGGACATTCCTTTTCCCAATGGCTCCTTTCTTTGCAATAAGCACATTGATTCTTTTTTATGGAGAAGAGCCCATTGACTATTTGAAACAGTCTGTATTCCCTTTGCCCATCAGGCCCCAGGTCTTATCTGCCAATAAGACTTTTGCCAGTCCCCAAGTTTGCTTATCCTTGGGTGTTTCTCTATTGTGATAAACCTCAGTGGTGATGGTAATCAATTCAGTCAGACTTTTACCTTCAAATCCTTTGAGTGGCTGAGGCTTCTTCTTAATATTTGGGGCTGCTTGGTTGATGAAACCAAGTTGACTGCTATTTGGTTCTCAGGAGCCTCTGCATTCAGTGCAGTGTATGTACGATAGGCTTCCATCAAGCACTCGAGCAGTGCTTCCTCTGCTTTATCTGGCTTACCTGAGACAAATTGTCTAGCGGCTGCTCGGAGACCACCTATGGAAATCTGCTGATAGGCTTTTAGCCATTCTTTGCCCTCAGCAACATCGTAACCCACCCTTCCTATGGAAATCTGCTGATAGGCTTTTAGCCATTCCCTACCCTCAGCAACATTGTAATCCCACCCTTCCTCAGGATGCGCAAGGAGAAGACCTCATTAATTGCTGCCTCATCATTGGTGGGTCAGTCATCCTGTCCTGGAACTTGCTTATGGCATTCTTGCAGAATTCTCTTTTTTTCAGTGGTGAACAATATTTGGAGCAGTTGTTGACAGTCATCACAGGTCAGGGAGTAGGTAAACAGGATGGTATCTAAGAGGTCTACTATCGCTTGGGGTTTCTCAGTAAAGGAAGGAGTCTGAAGTTTCCAGATATACAGATCACTAGTTGAAAAAGGGGAAATAGACGGGGGGGGGGGGGGGGGGGGGGTTGTCATCCTAATCAGGAGGTCCCAGAGTGCAGAGGGGGAGAGCAAGAGATGCTGCCACCCTGTGGCTTCCCTGAACAAGTGCTCTGAAGGAGAAGCTTGGGGAGGAGGTGGAGGGGAGGGAAAGGTACTCTGCAAGGGAGCAGAAGATTTTAGTGAGAAGGAGGCGGTGGTAGAATCAGCACTCAGAGAGAAGTTCCTAGCCTGTCTGTGAAGCAGATGGTTGTATGGGGAGGGAAAATGTCTCTGTCTGGATCAACTGGTGGGGGCAAGACAGCAGGAGTACCAGATTCGTTGGTGCTTCCTTTTTTTCCCCAGAAGTTATTTTTAATGTGTATGCTAAATAAATAACATTTAAACACAAGGTAAGACTATCAGATATTTATCTAAGTAAAATGTACAGAGGTATATTAACAAATCAAATTCTAAAATTAACCATCTTCATAGGGGAAAAAACCTTGATTAAAACTTTCAAGCTTAATTATTCCTCCTTAAAAATTTTATTTTCATATTGGATAAAACAGATCAAAATTACCTTCAAAAATGAAATATGCTTAAAATTACTTAATTACTTCAGCATCATAATGTATGAATGCAGCTATCATCATTCTGATTTAACCACTGTCCTTAATTCAAAATTCAAGCAAAACTTTGTATACACCTTCATGAGACACTAATCAAATTTCTCTGCCCCAAACAGGAATAAGTGTTAGCTTATTGCTGAGGCAAATCAACTTCTAGGATTTAGGTCAGGACAACAAACATGAACATAATTCAAGACACAAGATTTGCAGGGCTAACCCATTCCCTTAACATAGTAGATTTGAAATGGACAATGTCCTTACTTGGAGGAATAACCAAAAACAAGCACAACTTCCTATCAGACATGTAAAACAAAAATCATGCCCCTTTTAAATAAATCTAGCCAACAATTCCTTTAAGAGTTAATTATAACCTTTGCTTCAAGAAATCACAATAAAGTTCAAATCTTCAGTAATAAAGAAAAACAAAGTAGCCTTAGGTGCAAGTACGGAAAGATGCACTGCTGCAGCGAGACTGCTTCAGAGAAAAGCTGCTTACCCAGCATCCATAACTACACACTTGCACACAACTACCCTGCAGACCATCCCACCAACTGCTAACCTTATTTACAGGGATGACAAGCATTGCATCCGTTCCAAGTCTACGGGCTTACTCATTGGCAGTAGGTGAGTCTTTCCAATAGGAGTTTTGGGAGAACCTTTGTACCAGACCCTTTCTTTTTCTGATGGCTTTCTAAGAACTCTGTTTTTCATTCATTATTTACAGATTTTGATCTATCATGATTAGTGAGATCATCCAAGGTAAACTTAATTTGGCCACCAGATTTGCTCTCTTGTTTACAGAGTCTAGTAGTTCCAAGAGAAGCATGTCCAGGATCTAGATGTCTCAATTTTTGAGAAACATTTAGAAGCTAATTCAACGCTTGATTTTGAAATTGCATCATTTGACTCATCACATGACGTAGACGTCTGTGCTTCAGGACCTAATTTAGTAGAGGAACCAGAGGAGTATTTTGAGGAACTTTCTATACAAGAGGAAAGAGCACTATCACAGCTCACTGACTTTACCAGAGGAGAAGCTGCATCGCCAAGGACTGCCAACTTCTGCCTCACAGGTTGCCTGCCGTACTCCAACAAAGAATTAATTCTTCTGACAGACTGACGTACTGGAGTACGCTGGAATTTCAGAGGTGATTTCACTTTTGCTCTGTCTGGTTCATTTAGAGAAAGTTTATTAAACCATTGGATGTGATCTTCTGAAACCTTTCCATGCTCTGTCATTTGCAAAGCTCTAGGAACTGCAGTGTCGCATTTTCTCACCAGTGACCGCTGCTTAGCGAGCCTCTGGGGCTGAGGCTTTGAAAGGACAATCACAGGGCAGGTACTCTGCTCTAGAGAGGAGTGAGCCTCATCTTCCCCAGCAGTGCCACCCGCCTCAGAGACCTCCTCCGCTGCCACAGTCTCATTCCCCGCTGACTGAGTATCTAGTTGGTTCCTTGGGGACTGTGGTTCCTTTGTTTGCTCCTCACTGAGGAGTTGTTGCTGGATGAAGTTGGGTACTTCCGAATGGATGTCTTCTTCATGCTCCACCTTCATCTGAGTCGAGTGAAATTCTATGCTTGCTTCTCTACCAGGTTGTGGACTTTGATACGTTCCTTCTGGAACGCAGTGCTTGCCTTCCCCAGGGTGGCTCCCATCGTCTCCCTTTGTGCCCCTCACGGTCTCATCACTGGCCTCACTTTCCTCCCCCTTGTCAGTTATTGATGACTGCCCCTGATTTATCAGTGTATGAAGATCACTCCCAGACTCGGAAAAGGCTTTCTGAATCTTCAGCAAGGTCTAGGAGGTCAGGTTACTTTCATCCCCACTAAGGGAACTCCCCAGCACACTGCGGTCAGGTTGACTGTGGAAGGGGGAAGGTCTGAGCTCACATGACACAACTGGTGAGCTTTCAACAGTAATATTGGGCTCCAAAGAAAAGTTCTTCACCTCAGGGTTGCTCATTATTGGAGAAGATCCATCTACACCCATGTCTTGAAAGCTTGAATTACTGGGTTCTGTCCAAGACATCCTGTAATCTGCTCCATCCAGTCCATCTGGAGTCAACAAGTGTTCCTCAGATTTACTCATCTTTTCTGCATCTTTCTTTAGCAATCTTTCATCAATATCTGGGCTAAAAAGCAGACCTGTTTTTACAGATTCAATCCTATTTTTTCGACTTTGTTGATTTGCTAGTCATCGACCAACATTTTCATATCTATTGATGACAGAACATCCATTTGAATCTGTTTCTCCCCAGGCTAAATTTCAGACAAAGAGATCTTCGGACCTTTTCTTTACAACTGACCTTAGGAGAGAAGCAGCCTGCTTTTCCTGATTCTACCCTGTAAACCTTTTTGCTCGCAATCCTTTTACTTCGCCTTAGGTCTGTACTGATCGAGTGGTTTCCACTCATGGTGACAGGTGAGAGTGAACTCTGAGAAGACCCTTCTGGGCTGGTATCAAAGTGAACTGACACTGGAGTAGAATTGCTGCTGAAGAGGTGACTTGGCAGCAGCTCAAAGTTCAAGTTGTGTCTGATGGTCTTCCTTTTCTTACTTGAGAAGGCATGCAAAGACTCTCCCGGCAGTTTACACTTAACACTTGGTGTGAGAATCAATGGTGATACAGAGGCCTGGGCAGTTCTATCTTGCTGAAGTGTAATAGAGGGTGTTCTGCTATACTTAAGTTTATTTAGGGCTCCATTAACAAAATCTCCAACACTTTGTCTTCTTTTTCTCTTACATTCACCAGGAGTTTCATATTCTCCTTCTTCAAAGGCTTCCAGGGATGGAGTAGTACAGAGACCATCAATACCTAACATGGCTGGTATCTTTTCCAGGATAAAATCTGGCACACGTCCAATATCTGATGCACAATCAATGAGAGTCTGCACTACTGCTGCCTGCAAGCGTAGTTTTCTCTCTTGAAAGACCCCCAAAGAGGACTTCCCTCAAGAGGAGACTCCCCCAAAGCCAAGGAACAGGCTGAGACCACACGGATGCAAATAGCAAGAGGTTTATTGGGTAAAAACAGGTACCTGCGGGCGACAAAGTCTTTCGGAGGACTTGCGTGCCAGTAGACTGGGGGGAGGTCTTTTTATAGGAAAGAGGGCGGCAAAAAGCAGATTACAGAAGCAGATGCGTGGTTATTGGTCTGATTGGAATGAGGCATGGGGCATAAGTGTTTTTTCCTTTCCCAGCACAGATGTATGGCGACAGACATCTATGTCATAAATATCCTGCTTTGCAGACAAAGGCCCTGACCTCATAAATATCCTGCTTTGCAGACAGAGGCCCTGACCTCACTTTGCACTTACATTTGTTTGTCAAGAGCCTTGTGAAATGATGTTACAGCAGTTAAGCTGGGGTCCTTCATAGGGGGAATTGTTTCTTTTGTAAACTGCTGATATTTTAAGTTTGGCACATGTGCTGACTATAGGCATCCCGTTTCCTTAGGCAAACACGGGATGTTCTCATGAGAGCCGGCTAGCTGCAGGTCCTGAGAGGGTCCTGAGGGTCTCAAGCGAACAGGATGTTCTCATGAGAGCCGGCTAGCTGTGGGTTTTGAGGAGGGGGGTCTGTAGGGTCTTTCACTCTGTGTTAGCAGACATTTTCTCATTGCCTTCACTTGTCTGAAGAAGATTCGGTGCAAATATCACTGCAAGATTGCTGCTATCCATTTTATTCTTACTTGCCCTAAGAGAAACATTATTAAGAAAGTTAAAGAAGTATCTTAATATATCAACTGTAGGATCTGCCACCAGACATGACAACAACAATGTGGCTTTATTCTTTTCCTCCACCCCTAACTGTTGCGCTTTGAACAGTGCTTCATGAAGATCAGTCGGTAGGACAGGCTCTGGTAGCTCCCTGAAGAACTGCTTAAGCAGACCTGCAACATCACAGGGAAGTGCAGAAGACAGGCAGGCTTCACCATGGTCCAGTTTACTCTTTAGTGCCTCCAGACGAATAACAGACCCTGACTTCCTCAACAGCCCTTCTGTGTGAATATGCTCTTCTAAAGATGTGCATGCATCAACAAGAAAGCTTGGAATGTGTCCATATTCTGGAACAACTGAATGAGGCAATGAGTTAAAAGGAACTCCAAATATCTTACCCCTTATTTCCGTGAGGGCAGTTTCCCGTCTCCTGCGATCACACTGCCCGCGGCCACCCTTGACCTTAATGCCGTAGACAGCCCGCAGCTGCTGCAGCAGGGCCAATCTGATCAACCTCCGATCCCACATCTCGAACACATCTCCCACTCTCCGAGGCCGACTCCGGGTCCTGACTTTCGTTTGCCACCAAGTCTTCCAATTCCCAAACACCTTCAAGCTTGCGCCCACGCTCCGCTACCCTTCGGCCACGTATGGCACTCTTCCGGCCCCAGGCCCCGGCCACTTCCATGGCTTCCCTTCGACCCTCGGATCCACATCCACAGACCTTCTTCTCTCCGGACACACTTCACTCTCGTTTCACTTCCACCGACCTTCTCTCTGGGACCCTTGGCCCTGTCAGCCACTCACACAACCCTCCCTTCTCCCTCTGACCCTTCTGTTTCCTGAGACCGGTGCCTGCTGCGAGCTCCCCACGCTTCGGGACGCTGCCACCTCTCCTCTCCCACGCTCGCTCGATGGCCTTGGTCGCTCAGATCGTCACCTCGTCCCTCCAGCCGGGCCAGCCGGCTGCTCGGGGGGGATCTCCCCACCCAGTCCCGGTCCCCGCCCGGGCTGGTCCCCGCCATCACCCCGTGTCACAAGCTGCCCGTCCCCTAGCCCATCAGCCTGCGTGCGGCCCCCGCCTGCAAAAGCTCAGCGGCTCCTGGTGCTTCCTTTTGATTGCTTCAGAAGAACAGTTAGAATGTTGGTTTTATTCTCTGTGGAAGGAAGGAGGGGTTTCAGCCATGAAGGAGGATGTATCAGGAGGTAGCGCCAGGTCGTGATATAGGGTACTTGGTTCAGTTGCCCTGGATGACTGAAAATAACCTCCTGGACATTAAGGATAAGCTTAAGGTCAAAGGAGCCTGCAGAGGGCCAACCTACCTGAAAAGCTGGCCATTCGAAAGAGCAGAAGGTTTTAAGTCACTCTGGCTTCACAGGGCTGTAGAGACTGCAGCGGCCTCCTTGCAATTCTGGAAATGAGAAAGGACAAGTTCCAGGGGAGCCTTAGGTTTGGAAGAAGCTTTTCCGATAATGGAAACTACTTCACACACAACCACAACAAGAAGACTGACAACAAATAGAACAAGAAAACGTAAATGGAGAGACAAGAAGCCAGCAGACACAGAAGGAGAAACACTGCACACAGGGTCACGTGATCCCATATCACTTCTAAAAGGCTGCAACCTCACAACCCAATGGCCAGAGGAAGAATAATAGTGTCCCCCATGTTTCTCCAGCTCTGATATTAGAAGTGCATCCCCCAGGTCTTATTGAGCCTCCAGATTGTCCAGACACCAGAAACCAAAACCAGAAACTTACGAATTGGTAAGAACACCCATGCCAAAGCAGTTTCAAAAGGCCCTTTTGAAGTCCCACCTTTAAAAATCTAACCCCTCAAAGGAGTTTTTAACTTTTCTCCCTACCTTGTTTTGGGGTAGTGAAGAGAAAGTTCCTGGCTAGCCTGTAATTGCCTGTACAATTAATCTTGGAATTTGCAGTTCAGTCTGCTCTGGTTTCTGGTGGTTTTCCTCTGGGGATGTGTCGTGATCTGGGCACAACAGGAGATCCCCTCAGAACCAGGTTTGTCCTTCCCTGTATGGGCCATGAAAATGTTCGGTCCAGGGGTTATCAGGCAAATATGAGAACACCACCGAAGTCTAATAAAACAGAATCAAACATTATTCCAGAAACCAGATTCCAGGAAAACCAGAAGCAGACTTAAAAATAAAAAGGAATAGAAAAACACTGTAGTGCACAGAAGTTTATCAGCTAGCTGAGACCACATACAGAGTTTGGGCTTTCGACAACCCATCTTTTTATAATAGGGGAACCAAGCATTAAGTTTGAACAAAGGATTTTTTACAATCTCAAGGTAAAACTCAGATACACATGACCTTACTTTACAGTCTTCATTTTTCAGTTAACCTAATGTTTGTGCTCAACCTATTGTCTTCCTTGGTATTTCCAGATAGTGTTTACTGAAGCCTGTGCTCCCCTTGATGCTGCTGGTTTCCCACAGCAGAGACAATGCCTAACCCAGAGGTCACATATCTCTGTCTCCTAAAGGTTAACTCAGCTCATATGTGTCATTGATCAAGTATGGCCAGGAAACTACTCTTAGTTTGCAGAGAGAAGCTATGGCCTTGTAAATAAAACAGCTAGTTGTAAAATGAAATGACCTAAGCTGAAAAGCTTCTTTAGCATCTGAGAAAATAGTTCATTGTAAATGATTGATCCTTGAAAAGCCGTTGGTAGTTTGCTTAGGTTTACAGCTTTCTTTATATGTCTTTTTTGCTATATCATAAGCTTCTACATTTCTAATCTTTGGTGTCTATATTTCTATTTCTATATTTTCATTCTTATTTTCAGACCCTTCATATACAAGATACTAACTCAAAGATAAAAGCAAAACTCTCAATCAAACAATACAAGCCAAAAGCATCTCCTTGCCAGATATATATGAGGAATAGGGACCTAGAGACCAAAGACATGCATACCTACAGTCAGAAAGTCAATTCTTTTTCATTTTTACAAAGTGATCACAGTTTCAAGCTACCTCATGTTATCAGGTGGATATTCCAACAAGGCATGGAATGCTTGTAATATGGCAGACCCAGTATCAACAGACTTACTGGTGTCATCTCGGTTCAACCTCTAACAGTCCTGTAATATGGTTACTTTATTTATGCCCATTGTACAGAATGGGGAACAGAGGCTCAGGGGAAATGAGATACTCATAGACGACAGTGCTATGAAATGTAGGAGGGCAGGATTCAAATTCAGGTCTTTTGGCTCTAAGCCCCACATGCTAAGTGTTTGGACTGTCCACTATACAGCCTCCAGCATGCTTTACTGCCTTGTTCCTCACTACTTTATGACTTCTCCCTGTTAGTGAATTAGTCATGTGTTGACACTTCTAGTTTCAGTCTAGTGGGTTGTTTATTTAACTGATGGATGTTGCTCCCCATTTGAGGCCATGAGTATTTAAACAAAATGAAACTGTTGAGCCCCAAAGTGACACTGTGTTTACTGTTTTTACCCAGGGTTAATTGTGAACATTTTCAAGTATGTATTTTGATTTGCTAACTGTCCCTAAAGAGAACTGCAGAACAGCTCAGTAATCTCATGCAGCTCCAGTCCTACTCCGCTAGAATGGGAAAGGGGATTGGTGACAGTCTCAAGCTATGTCATCTTACATCCATTTATGAACATCAACTCAAACAGGAGCCCTTCCCTGCAATATGGAAATCTACTGCTTTGAATTGTTTCCCCGTGTGAAGTACGGGCAGCATCAGCATCACTGTGGCTTCATTCTCAGCTAACAAACTACAGGTCCTTCCAGAAATTCCAGTGTAGCATATGATGGAAAAAATCGGCTCAATATAGGTTTTAGTGGGATGAGTCAGACTCTCTGCAAACAATGAATTAATGCCACACTTAGGCAATGCCATAGTATATGAAGTGGAACCAGACCTCAGGCCAGAGAAGTGCTCCTCCTCCGAGGATTCATTCTTTGTGAAGCAGCTGATACCCTTTAGAAGGTCTGCAGAGCACATTCCAGTGGGAACACTGTTAAAGAGTCAGCAGAGAGATCTGTGAATCTCGACCAAATCTCAAGAAACTGTGCAAGTACAAAGAAGACCTTCTTTTTAGCAGGATCTCAGTTCTCAGAAATCCCCCAAAGGGTGTTTCCATGTACTTATGGCCAGGTAGAAAGTGGCATTAGAGTTACCACTAATAACCACACGACAGTCTATACTAGGCTGTTTTAACATTTCTTCTGGCAACAGATTTAATCAAAAACTCTGTAGCGCGCACCATGGCGCTGTCATGTCAGGGGCACGGAGCCTGGGCACCATTTGCTGTTCCACGTCAAACTTGACAGCTTGTGCGCAACTTGACAACTTGTGCACATGCGCGCGCACAGCGCATGCGCGCGCGAGCCCCCCCCAACGCGGGGAGTATTTCGATCTGGCCATCTGATCTGGCCAATCATAATTTAAGCACGATCACCCCATTCTGGCCTGAGCCATTGGGTTGATGACACGTCAGGGCTTTGTCTGGCACCGTATATATTCTTTTGCTTCACGGGGACGGGGTCTTTTGCCTCTCTACAACCTCAAGTGTAAGTGCTCCAATGAAGTGTGTTCTGAGAAGAATCCTGTTGCAGTCGTCTCTGCTGGCGGGAGCGGCGTGCTGCAAAACTCTTTTCTTTAGCCTCGGGCAGACTTTCAAACAAGCACAAAAGGTAGCAAAAAGTATGTTCAGCAAAATATCACAAGAACAATATCTAGGCAACATACTAAAATTCTTTTCTGAAACCTCTTGAACCAGCTCCCAACATTTCAAATCATTATCAACACTGTTTTCTTCCATGCTCCTTCTCCTATGCCCTGTTAGGCAGTGCTTAATGCACTCCACTGCTTTCCTAACCCAAAGTCCTGAAGTTCATCTGACTTCAAACAAAAGCACGGTCAGGTCTGTCACAGAAATACCCCACCACACTGGTATCAATTTCTCTCTCAGAGTTTATTATTCATGTGAGGAGACACCAGAAATTTTTTTTTAAATTTCTTTTATTGGTCGAAGGAAAAAGGCGCAACAAATGGAACCGGCAGCTGGGAGTTCTTCACCACCCCCTTCCCTAGAGAGGTTCCAAGGAGACACTCGGGAATGGACTGCTCAGATCCGGCCTTGGCAGAGGGGGAGAGGCTGCCAACAGCTGACGCGGAGAAAGTCTCCTGAGCCAGTTCAGGCCAGCGGAGAAATCGAAATTAAGCTCATTTGGAGGCTACCTCAAAAGGAGCGCCGAAAGCAGCCGTGGAGCCTGGGTTTTCGCGCGCGTTCAGGCACGCACCATTCCACGGGAGGCCTGGCCATCAAGACCGCGGTGCAATCTGCGCGGAGCCTTGAGCACCTGCGGCTATCGCCTGGCAATCCAAGTTGGGCAAAAGGCATCCCTAATTTATATTGTGTTTTCTTTTCCTCCCCACCTTTGCCACTGTAACCTCTTGCCTAGGGTGACAGCCAGCCAGCCCCGGCTTGCAGCTCCTGTCGGTTTTGCGAGAAGACTTGGTCTAGTCAACGTAGTAGATGTTTTTATGAGCCAGCGGGTCACAAGTGGTGCAGCAGCAGAAATCAACTCAGACATGCGATTTAGGGTCAGGTGTAACCCCGAGAACAACGTCGCTGACATTCCTCGTCATGGAAACTCCATGTGCACTGGACACCTCCTCGCCTCTTCCTTGACGCAGGTACCTACAGAAGTTAAGTCTTAGCTGGGCGGTGGTGGCGCACGCCTTTAATCCCAGCACTCAGGAGGCAGAGGCAGGCGGATCTCTGTGAGTTCGAGGCCAGCCTGGTCTACAAGAGCTAGTGCCAGGACAGGCTCCAAAGCTACAGAGAAACCCTGTCTCGAAAGAAAAAAAAAAAGTTAAGTCTTGAAGGGTTTGCCTATGCCAGGCCGCTGCCAATACCCGTTCCATTTCCAGCTCATTTCCGACTTTTTCTGTGCTAAGTCGTTTAACAACTCCAACAGCCAGTTATGACTTCTTTGTTTATAGGTTCCCTGTTATTTTACGTCCTTTTTATTTCTCTGCAACTATCCTAATAGGTTAATCGATAGCTATTTTCTGACCCCGGGAAACCCCAGCTGATAGGGCTGTGACCGTCTGAATATATATACATGAGCATGCCTGCATCGTGCCAGGAAAGCTGATTAGGCTTGAGTAGCTAAATTTGGGGGTGATTGGGAAACACATCAGCAGGTGTCTAGTCTCTGGACTAGCTCTGAGACAGGAGGTGGTCTGAGGCCTAATTAGCAAAAGGGAGCTGGATGTATTCCCTTAATCCTTGAATTGAAAACAAAACCCCAAAGCAAAGCAACATAGTAAGTTTTCGTCAAAAACAACAACAGCCTTGTCCTGCACTGAAGGTCGGTCTACATAATATTAGCAAAGTAGGGAAAGAAGAAAAGGGCAGGGGGCAGAGAAGGCAGGGCGGTAGGAGTCCCACGCTCCGGAGGACACTCTCTTAGGCCCACGCCCTCTCCACCCCCACCCACTCACACTCACCCTCCCTGGACCTGGCTCTAGCATGGGCAGGGGTCTCCCGGCAGCCCGAAGAGCCCTCGGGGCCCGCAGGATGCTAGCGCCTAGGCGGTCAGGAGTTGCGCTTCTCTTGTCCCTTTGTTCCAATGACAACTTTTATAAAGAAAAGTTTTAATTGAGGGAACTCACTTACAGCTCAATGATTCAGTTCATCATTGCAGGGATCATGGCGGCATGCAGGCAGGCAGGCATGATGCTGGAGAAGTAGCCAAGTGTCCTACATCTTGCAGGCAATCGAAAGTCAACTGACAATCACACCATGGAAAGCTTGGGAAACAGAAACCTCAAAGCTCCCCACCCCCAGCAGTGACACACTTCCTCCAATAATACCTCACCTACTCCAAGAAGGCCACACCACTCCCTTTGGATCCATTTTTCTTTAAACCAATGCAGTTTGGTTTTTAATTTTGTTTGTTCAGTTTTTCATGACACAGTTTCTCCGTGTAGACGTGGCTGTCATGGAACTCACTCTATAGACCAGGCTGGTCTCAAAATCATAGAGATCCCCTGCCTGTACCTCCAGAGTACTAAGAATAAAGGTGTGTGCTACCATTGACTGACTTTATGTCTTCTTTTATAAACACTTCACCGCTTGGGGGTTTTATAGTGTTGGTATGTTGGTGGTGTTTGTGGTGGTGTTGGTGGCAACTTGTTGCTACCAATGCTGCCCACATACCCCCACTCCAGGTTCTCAAACAAAATACAGTTAAAGGAAATTAAAACTGCAGTGGAATAATTAAAATTTCTCTTTGTATTTTATATCAAGGAATACATTTTCATAGTGATTTGTTTTATGCATTTTGCAATTTGGTCAGAAAACTATAGTTATCATTCTAAGAGGGTCTCCTTTGGTCCTGAATGGCTCCTATTTGCTATGTTGCTAGAGATAATGTTCTGATCCTTCTCTTTCCAGTCCCTGAGTGGTCAGATTACAGACATAGGCTAGTACACCCAAGTTTATGCAGTACTAAGAAGATGCAGACAAGGGCTTTTGAAGCACCCTAGGCAAGGGCTCTTCAGCTTCCTTGGTGTCACCCCCCACTGCCTAGTGCCATTCCCACTGCCTCAGTGTCCCCCTATGGCTACCTCAGTGTCCCCTGTAGCTGCCTCAGTGTCCCCTGTAGCTGCCTGTGTCCCCTGTAGCTACCGCAGTATCCCCCATAGCTACCTCAGTGTCCCCTGTAGCTGCCTCACTGTTCCCTGAGGCTCCCTCAGTGTTCCCTCCACTTCAGTGTCCCCCTATAGCTGCCTCAGTTTTCCCTCCAAACCCATAGCTTCAAGTCCCCTGACTACCTCAGTGTCACACCCACGCCGAGTTGGTGGCACCACAACTACCTCAGAGTTTTCCCCCGTAGGCTACCTCAGTGTGCTCTCAGCTGCCACAGTACCTCAACCCATGGCTGCCTGGGTGTCCCCTGGATTCCGCAGTGTTGCCCTTCCACCACTGCCTAGTGTCCCACCCACCACCCACACAGCTACCTCAGTGGACACCAGACTGCCTCGGTCTTCCTCTGGAGTACCTCAGTGTCTCACAGGAGCCTCAGTGTCCCCCCCCTCCACATTTCCTGGGCGGCCTTATTATCCCCCAAATACCTCATCTCCCCCGACTGCCTCAGTCTGGTTTCATACTGTTTCAGTATCCCCCCCCCCCTTTGTTGTTTGGGATCCCACCCCAGCTGCCTTGGGGCCTGACCTCTGAGGTCTTAGTTTCCCACTGCCTCCACACCCCCTGCATCACCTCCCCTTCAGCTGTCTCAGTGTACCACACACCGGAATTGCCACAATTTCACCAAGGTTATCTTCTGTGTCCCTAACCAGACTGCCTCTGTGTCACCATGGCTGCCTCAGTGGACCTCAGCATGCCTCCCGAGGTCCTCAGCAACCCCCAGGCTGCCTCAGTGTGCCCAAGGCTGCCTCAGAGGCCCTGGACTGCCTAGGAAGTGGCCAGGCTGTCATAGAGCCCCACCCACCCAAGATCTCTTGGTGACCCTGGCTGCCTCCATGTTCCACCACCTGCCTCAGTTATGCCGCCCCAGCTACCTCGATGTTCCCACCCTGCCTCATTGACCCACCACATGCGTGGGTGTGTCGTCAATGTCGTCACCCCCTGTGCACTTTCACAGTGTTCAACAGGCTTATTCCGTGTCCACACATATTGCTCTGCTGTACCCCCAGTTGCCTCAATACACAACCCGCAACTGCCTCAGTCCCAGTGATTGTCTAGGTGACCCCCTACCACCCTGGTGGCCTCACTGCTCTGTGCTGCCTCAGTGTCCCCTCATACTTTGTTTTCCCATGACTGACTTAGTGTCCCATGGTCTGCCTCGATGTCTCCCCATGTCTGCCTTAGTGTTCCCTTCCCCAGAGTTCCATAGTTTCCCCAGGCTGCCTCAGTGTACTCCTCCCCTCACTAAAGACTGAGTGTCTGCCTGGCTGTGTCATTGACCAAGATGCCCATGTGTGTGCTGCGCCTGCGCAGGTTGGACGCAGAGATATAGGGGTGTGTGTCGGGATTGAGATATGGAGGCTGCAATGCTGAAAGGAGAACAACCTTTATTTTGCTCCAAGCTAGAGCCTTTTGATACCTTTAGGCAGCTGGCTGGAGACATACTGAGCAGCCAGAGGTCAAGATCAGGGCAGAAGGCCTGAAGGAACACAAACATATTTGTTGATTTCAAGGAAGCCAGATCACAACCTGTGTGTCCCATGAATGCCTCAGTGTACCCCCAGATGCCTCAATGTCTGTGGTCCTCACCCCCACGGCCTTTGCCTCATAGTCCTCAGGCATGATTGGGCATCACCCAGCTGTGTCAGGGGCTCCCATGCTGCTTTGCTGTGTGACGCCATGTTGCTTCATTGTTTCCCTTTTCTCAGACTGTTTGGGGCCCCTCGGGCTGAAAGACCCCCTCCTCAAAACCCGCAGCTAGCATGCTCCCTGGGGAACGTCCTGTTTGCTTGAAAAATTCTCCGGATCAGCAGCCAGCCTGCTCTCATAAGAACATCCCATGTGCTTGGGAGAGCAGGATGTCTATGAGACCTAAGACTGCAAGGCAGGACATCAATAAGATAGGACATCAACAAAGCAGGGTGACTGCAAAACAGGATATCTATAAGATAGGAACAGGATGACTTTTGCTGACACCCATGCTGAGAGAAGAAACCATTCATGCCCCCGCCTCATTCCGATAACCACGCTTTTTTTGCTTCTGTAAACTTGCTTTTTGCTCTTCCCTATAAAAAGCCCGCCCTCCAGTCGGCAGGCGCACAAGTCCTCCGAAAGACTTGGCGCCCGCAGGTACCTGTGTTTACCCAATAAACCTCTTGCGATTTGCATCCATATGGTCTCGGTCTGTTCCTTGGCATAGGGGAGGTCTCCTCCTAAGAGAAAGTCCTCTTCGAGGGTCTTTTTTTTTTTTTTTTTTTTATAAACTGATTGGCCCATTAGCTCAGGGTTCTTTTTTTTAATTTTTTTTTATTTATTAAAGATTTCTGTCTCTTCCCCACCGCTACCTCCCCTTTCCCTCCCCCTCCCCTAACCAAGTCCCCCTCCCTCGTCAGCCCATAAGGCTGCCTCAGTGCTCCCCCACTCAGACTGCCTCAGTATCTCACTAGCTGACTTGTTGTAACCATTAAGAGACCCTCAAGGACCCCCCCCCCCCCCCCCCAGAACCCTCAGCTGGCCTGCTCCCGTGAGAACATCCTGTTTACTTGAAAGACCTACAAGACCCCCTCCCCAGAACCTGCAGCTGGCCTGTTCTCGTGAGAACATTCCCTTTGCTTAGGAGAATAGGATACCTGTGATTGGCACTCGGTCCAAACTTAGAATGACAGCAGTTCACAAAAGGAATAGTCTGTCCCTTGAGTAATCTAACAAAAAAACCAGATGGGGAAGGTCAGGGCCAGAATCTGGGAAATGGAATAAACAAACAAATTTGTCCATTGTCATTGCCTGATCTGTTTAAAATAACGTGATATTTATGCTTTGAAAACTGCTGATTATGTAATTAACTTTGCCTATATAAGCTTGCTGGAATTTTGCTTGGTGTGCTCAGTCTCTCCCCAGAGTCTGAGACACCCAATGGCGCTATCGAAATAAAACCTCTTGCTGTTGCATCTGCTGGCATGGATTATTGAGTCTGGGGACTTCCCTCGTGGCCTTAGAAATTCTAGGGTCTTTCACCATAACTGCATTGATATCACTCAGGCTGTCTCAGTGTCACCGTATGCTTCTTTTGTGTCCCCACAGCTGGGTCGATGTGTGGCCATAACTACTTCAGTGTGTACCAGGTTGCCTTGGTGTGTACTCCTTTCCTCTACTGCTACCATGTACCCCTGGCTACCACAGAACACCCCCAGCTGCCTTGGAGCTCCAGTGTGTTCTGTGTTGCGTGAGTTGGATGAAGAAAGAGATCACTCCAAAATGAAATCTTTCATCTTTTAGCCTTGGTAGCAGGAAATCAGCCTCTGATAGACTGAATCTCAAGCAGCAGTACAAAGGTATATTTACTAGATGTTACACAAAGTTGTTTTTTGGGCAAACAAGTTCGTAATACCAAAGCCCCTAATCTAATATTTGTGTTTTTCTATAGCATCATGCCCCTGTTACTTTAGTCCTTAATGTATACCATTGGCAGTACCAAATAATCCAAGACCTTCAGGTACATCAGAAGCATCAGTGATCACAGGCATGCTAAGACTGTAAAGATACTTCAGAAAAACAATCTGTAAAAAACAGAAAATAATCACTGATTTCTAACTAGATTTTACTTGAGGTCACAGTTTCTTTTACAAAACAACTGTTTTGTTCTTTTTTTGTTTACCCCGATAAAGTGACTCTGCTTGACCCTACAATGCTCCCTGCCCCACAGTCATGTGTGGTTCCTGAGACGCAGAAAGCAATTCCCTCCAGGCAGTCCAGTGGGGCTAAAAGAGCATGTTACTTGAGGGATAAGGATTTGGCAATGTTACAGATATTGTGGTTATAGTAATTCTACTACTGTACTTGTTCTTCATGTTCTTTTTCTCCTTCCACACCAGTGGCTTCTGAAAATATGGATGTGCTGTATGGTAACGTAAGTCCTCCTCCTTATCTGATAGAGTGGGCAGGCATTAAAGCTGTAAAGCAGGTTATGGGAAAAAAAAGCCTGATTAATGAAAAAATTGGATAAATTTTGGAAAAATGCAGAAATTGTTCTTTGCCTGATTATAAAACTTGGCAAAAATTTACACTGAAGCAGAAAGGAACTTGGCTGTGATAAATAAAGTTTCTGAAGAATCTAGGGCTTAAGGGCTGACTGCCTATGGCCTTATAAATCAAAATTAGAATTGTGAGGAACAACATTAAGAAAGGTAGGTGTTATTCCTTGGAAACTACAGCTCCCAGACTCCTCCTGGATTACCGACACCTGTGCACGCGGGCGTGCCCAGGTGCGGGTCTCCCAGATAACCTTGCGCTTCCCGTAAAAAGCGAGCTTCCACGAGGTCTCGCTCTCTCTCACCCCTCTCTTGCCCCCACCCTTGTGTGTCTCACACACCCATCCCTTATCGTGTTTCCCTCCCCCCATTAAAGTGCACCCACGTGGGAGCCGCGTGTCTTGTCTCTTCCTTTTGCGCGTGTCTCGTCTATCCTGTGTTCGTCTACACACCCACCCCGCCGCGTTTTTAAAGGAATAATAGTAGGACAATGGAGTAAAACCCATTGAACTATGCTTCTGTTATCTGCAATTAGTTAGCCTCTGAGGTGAAAACATCAGAAGTTGTTCTATGATTAAATCAGCCAAGAATTAAGAATATAGTGGTTGATGTGGGGCTTGGGAGCTGGGAAAATATGATGATGAATGATGTTCTGATTTCAAAGAATCTTTGTACTTCTTCTTTTTTTTTTTTTTTGGATTTTCGAGACAGTGTTTCTCCATAGCTTTTTTTGGTTGCTGTCCTGGAACTAGCTCTTCTAGACCAAGCTGGCCTCGAACTCACAGAGATTTGCCTGCATCTGCCTCGCGAGTGCTGGGATTAAAGGCGTGCGCCACCACCGCCTGGCTTCTTTGTATTTCTTATGAACTGTTTTGCCCATGTAATGTTTAACCTGTGACAAGAATAAAGAATCATTTTTTGTGTGTAAAATTTATAATAAAAGACTAAGGTTTGAAGCTCAGGGTAGAAGAAGAACTTGCCTTGCAGCTAATAGCCTGTCAGCTTGCATCAGAATCCTGAGTTTGTGTACTCATTTTGCCCTCCAGACATCCCACATTTGAGACCCACTTCTCGAATGAGGCTGCTCCCAGGCACCTTGGTGCATTTTTATATTCACTGGTGATTTCTATTGTGCATTACTTACCTACACAGCATTGTAATTTCCCTTTTGCATTTTCCCCACACATAATTTTGGACAAGCAGTTTCTTCAAACTAGGCAGACAACAATCCTTCCATCAAGAATTCTTACCACCAGGATGAGCTTTGATTAAAATAATCAGTCATTTGAGACAAAAGTCTGCACAAATCTTTCACAAGGCACTTTAATGTGCAATGGTCTCTAAACTTCAGAACCAGAAGAAAACCCTCTAAGGGAAAGCCACAAGTTAATCACAAAGAGAACCAGGAAAGAGTCAGTGATGGCTAGGTGGGTGGAGAGACAGAACTTACTCCTCTTAATTTGTCCCTTTGCCTCCATATGAAGAGAATGAGAGAATGGTATGACATGTATTGCATGTTCATTCTATCTCTCTCTCAGAAACATATATGTGCGTGTATACAAACATACCTTTATATTTATAAATATATTATAGAATATCAATATATCAGTGAATATATTTATATATTTCTGCTCTCTTTAAATAATTCAATAGGTATTATTATTTCAAATACTTGTCAGTAGCTCTTCACACATTCACTATATGAAAGTTTATTTTAGGCCGAGCAGTGGTGGCGCACGCCTTTAATCCCAGCACTTGGGAGGCAGAGGCAGGCGGATCTCTGTGAGTTCAAGACCAGCCTGGTCTACAAGAGCTAGTTCCAGGACAGGCTCCGAAACCACAGAGAAACCCTGTCTCGAAAAACAAACAAACAAACAAAAAAACAAAAAAGAAAGTTTATTTTAAAATGTCAGAATAGAGAAATAAGTAATGTTTATGATAATGAAAAAAATTATAGACAGCTCAAAACTGTAATTCCAATTACAGAGGACCTGACACTCTCACAGAAGCATACATGAAGGCAAAACACCAATACATATAAAATAATAAAAAATAATTAAATTTTTGTAGGAGCCAATTGGCGCAGGAGCACCACAAGAAATCCCACAGAACTAACTAACCTGGGATCATAGTGGCTCACAGAGACTGAACCACCATCAAGAGAGCATGCATGGGACTCACCTAGGCCCTCTGTATACATGTTACAGTTGTGTAACTTGGTGTTCTTGTGGGACTCCTAACAGTGGGTGCAGGGCCTGTCTCTGTTGCTTGCTTTTGGGAGCCATTCCTCCTACTGGATTGCTGCATCCATCCTTAATAGAAGAGGACATGCCTAATCTTGCCACTACCTGATAGAATATGTCTGGCAGGTATCCATATGAAGTCCACCTTTTTCTGAAGAGTAAAAAGAGCAGGAGGAATGGATGGGGAGTGGGAGCAGTGGAGGTAGGAGGGAGTTACTGAGAGGAGGGAGGGGAAATTTGGTTGGGATGTAAAAAATAAGAAAAATAAATAGAGCAAGCTCAGCGTTCAGCATGCGGTATGGAGCCGCATGTCGCAGAACTGAAGCAGAAGATTGAGGACACCTTATGTCCTTTTGGCTTCGAGGTTTACCCCTTCCAGGTGGGATGGTACAATGAACTCCTGCCTCCAGCCTTCCACTTGCCCTTCCCAGGACCTACCCTGGCCTTCCTGGTACTCAGCACACCTGCTATGTTTGACAAAGCCCTCAAACCCTTCTTAAAGAGCTACCAGCCCCAACCGCTGAGAGACCCTGTGGATCAGTGCGTGTCCTACTACCCGAGAAGTGTTACCGAGAAGTTTCCAGAACTGCAAATAGAAGTCATTGCTGACTATGAGGTCCACCCCAACCGCCGCCCTAAGATTCTAGCCCAGACTGCAGCCCATGTGGCCGGGGCTGCTTACTACTACCAACGACAAGATGTGGATGCTGACCCGTGGGGGACCAAGCACATAGCAGGTGTGTGCATACACCCCCGATTTGGGGGCTGGTTTGCTATCCGAGGGGTAATGTTGCTGCCAGGGATTGAAGTGCCAAATTTGCCACCCAGAAAGCCCCCTGATTGTGTTCCTACAAGAGCTGGCCGCATCACTCTGCTTGAAGGCTTCAATTTCCGTTGGCGTGACTGGACCTACCGGGATGCCGTCACTCCTGCAGAACGGTACTCAGAAGAGCAGAAGATCTACTTTTCCACCCCACCTGCACAACGTTTGGCCCTATTAGGCTTAGCCCCGCCCTCGGGACACCCTAGCACTACATCTGTACATCCCGGTTCCATGCTAACCAAGCCTCAGAATTCCAGCAGAGCACGAAGCTGGCTTAGCCCCAGTGTCTCACCACCTTTCTCCCCGGGCCCTTGATACCTTTCCCCTGTGGAATCCTACTTTGATAGATTTATTTGGGGTAGAATTTGGGTTTTGAAGAGGCACTTTTTTTAGTTTTTCAAAACAAGGTTTTTCTGTGTGGCAATGGCTATCCTGGAACTCACTCTGTAGACCAGGCTAGCCTCCAATTTGGTGATCTGCCTGCCTCTGCCTCCGAGTATTGGTATTAAAGATGTGTGAAAGAAAAAAAAAAGAAAAATAAATAATAAAAATAAACTCATGCCCAAAAAGGAGAATATGGATGGTTATCATACTTAAACTTGAGGTATTAAAAGAATGGCCCTCTAGGGACATTGGCACTTATTGTAATTTTATAATGTGTTTGCAGTTGTATAGGAGAGTTAAATAAAATTAGGCACAATTTTGATCGGATCTAATACATAATGTGTTTGCCTTCTTCTTGGAATAGTTATATCATGTTTAGGAATTGTTATGAACTGGCTATTGTTTTACATTTAGAAATTAATTGTGACATAAGAAGATACAATTGTGTTTTCAGTTGACATGGGGTGCGGTTGTGATAGCTATATTTGGCTGTCAACTTTATTACATCTGAAGTTAACTAAAACCCAACAATGGAGGGGCATGCCTGTGAGGAATTTCTGTTTAATTTGAAGTGAAGTTCCACGTGCATTCCAGATCTTTGAGGTAGGGAGACATACCTTTAACCTGGATCTTTATGGGGAAGGACACAACCTTAACCTGGATGTTTTGAGCTGAAAAACACCACCTCTAATCTCGATTATGCCTTGTGCTGGAAGCGTGTATAAAGAAATGGAAGAAGGGAGCTTTTCCTCTTTAGCTGATTGCTCTCACCTTGCTAGGAAGCCCATTTCTTCACAGGTATTGGAGCTAATGATGTTGGGATTCCAGATTATACTAAAGATGGACTGAGACATCTCCTAGATACTTGGACTTTGCCATCGTAGCCAGTCAATGTTGAATTAGCTGGACCACAGCCTCTAAGTCATTCTAAAATTATACCCTTTGTGTATATAGAGAAATTCATTCTATAAGTTCTTTTACTCCACAGAACCCTGGCCAATACACCAGACATGTACACAAGAACTTTTAGAGTAGTTTGGGCCATGCATTAGTTTCATTTCAGTTACAAATTCCAGGTGTTCACATTCTGTTAACCTGTCTTCAAAAGATGCTTTGATAAGGAATGGAAAACCAGATGTCTTAGCTTCTGTGGCCCAAGATCTGGCACCTCCAGCTACATGAAGATCAGAGGACAGTAGGTTCTTTTTACCCTTGGTGTGACAGATCCAGTCTGGAGAATCACAGTATCACTTCCTTCATATATTAACTCTGGCTCACTCTCTGTCCCAGAAGTCAGATCCATTCCAGAGGCGTCTCACAAAAGTAAAGCAGTCATCTGGAAGAAACACTTTCTCAGTATAATCTGAGATCTGCTGTGGTAAAAGAGCAATGTATCAAGAGTCCTAATTGGCCTTAATAAAACCTGGGAGTCAGATATCAGTTGAGAGAAGTAAAACATCCAGCCACCAGAAAGACTTCTTACCTCTACCCAATCCCCAGAATGAAGGGGCTGAGCTCGTGTCTCTATAAATCCTCAGACTGAATGGGCTAAGATCATGTTTCTACCTGCCTTATATTACTGTCTCCACCACCATAGTGCTGGGTTTAAAGACGTGTACCTCCCAAGTACTGGGCTCAAAAACATGAGAACCCAAGGTCTGGGATCAAAGATGTGTGCCACCAATGCCTGGCCTCTGTGGTTTACTCATGGCTAACTCCACCCTCTGGTCTTCAGGCAAGCTTTATTTGTTAGAACACAAACAAAATATCACCACAGAGCAGCATCAACCCTCTCCTTTTTTAGTGTTGCATAGAAACACTTTCCACAGGAAGTATGTGGCTCCTGATACAGGCTCCTTTCATTCCAGCTAGACTTAAGTCTCTTACTAACACTGCTTAGCTAGACCATCAAGAGTGGTTCCTTACCCCACCTCTACCCCCAGAAGGGTCTTCTCAATTCTGCATTTCATCAGACAGTCATAACCTGAATTGTCATCCTAGATGAGAGCTGAAAAAATCCAGTCCAATCTGGCAGTCAGTGATTCTGGGGCAGGGTCCTGAAATTGTGTGAGCCCTACATGGATGTGTGGCAGCCTAAGACAATTAGGATACCTACTTCATGTACCTGTCCCTAGAGGTCTCAAGTAACTTCTGTCTTTTGTTGGAGGTGATCCCATCCAACTAACTGGAGAGATGGCTCATGCATTAAGAGCATTTTTGGCTGTCTCAGAATGTCCACGTGACAGCAAACAAACCTCTCTAATGTAAGTTCCAGGTGGAATCCACTTCCCTCAACTGGCCTCTGTGGGAATTGCATGTATGTGGTGGCAAAACACTCACAAGTAGAAATAAAAGCACTACAAAATGACCTAACATGTCTTGGAGGACATTATTTCTGCTGTGCGGTTATCATTTTTCATATCACTCACCTTTCAAGGAAACTAGAGGCATATTGATTTGCATTTCCTGATTTCTTTTCACCACCTTTGTTGAATGTTCTCATTTCCTAAGAAGCCTGGAACAATGTATTATTATTGTGTGATATTGGAAGCCCCTCTGTATGCTGTGAATATGTTTTACTCTCATTGGTTAATAAAGAAGCATATTTTGCCAAGAGTCAGGCAGAATATAGCTAGGTAGGAAGTCCAAACAGAGAGAAGGAAGGTGGAGTCTAGGAGATGCCATGTAGCCATTGGAGGAGTAAGATGTCAGAGCATTAGTGATAAATCACAACCATGTGGCAATACACAGATTAATAGAAATGGGCTAATTTAAATGTAAGAACTAGCTAGTAATAAGCCTGTGTCATTGGCCAAACAATTATCATTAATGTTAAGCCGCAGAATAATTATTTTACAAGCAGCCATGTGACTGAACAGAACACATAAAAGCTTCTAGTTACAGTCAGTTGTGTTCCCCTTTAACTTGGTCTGTATGATGATTCATAAACATGTGTGAACATTTTTACTGGTAGCTAAATATATGACCTCAAGGATGCAATATGCCTTGTTTTTCTATTGTCTCATGGGTATACACAGAGTAGGCCATGCCATCCATGTCCATATCCAAGGTGCCATGTGCCTGCGTAGCCCATGGCTGGGAAATCATTGTGCAGCCCAAGGTGCCTGGAACTTGCTGATATAGATCCATGACTATGAGTTCTGGTTTACAGAAGTGTGACACCTCACTGGACTAAAGAAGAGTCTTAAGAATGAAAAGTTGGAAATTGCTTTTTATTCATAAAATATTCATTTTATTCGATGAGGGTTTTAAAATAGTATCCATTATAAAGAGTGTGTAGTCTTAGCAAACTATTAAAACAAAAGAATAAAAGAAATAACAAAAATAAGAAAATCTTACACTAAAATTAAGAAAACAGAAAAACCAAAGCACAGATATCCCGAGATATATACCAAACCAAACCAAAACAAAACAAAACAAAAACAACTAACCAAACAAGATTAAGCAGAATTCCTAGTTTTCTTTTGGATTTTCTTTAAGGAAAATCAAATGAATAATGTGAGCCATGAAGAACTGGATTAGTCTCCGTAGTGAATTATCTTCAGCAACACTTGTGCATGATATGGGGTCATCTTCAGCACTACACTAGAGAGAGAATCTTAGGCTTTTGGGTGTGGCTGGATAGCAGTGGGACAGACAGAGTCTCCCTTGTCAGATTTCACATTACATATAGAGTCAGCTTGCCAAAGCCCTTGACAGTGAGCTGAGAGAATAACTCTTCCTTACCCACACATCTTCCTCCATGTTGTTTTCCCCCACACTATTAGTAATTTGTGGTGTGTCCTGTGTATCTCAAGCTTATTTCTGATGCAGTCAATTCTCCAGAAATAGCCAACAGATGTGGATCCAATTGGGGCTGGGTCCTCTGATGGTAGGTTGATATTTATCTCACTGGTGAGTTCATAGCTGCAAGGACATGGCTTTTTCTGAGGAGGCCTTGATCCTAGTGTAGAATGACATGCCTTCAAGGTATATCTGGTGGCTTCCTCTCGCCTTCTCAGTTCTCTTAAGAGGTGCTGTCAAAGAAGAAATGGAAATTAGACATAGAAACAGTCCTTCTGGGACACTGGCAAGAAACAAATTTCAGGGCCTATTTACCCCTAGTAAAGAAAAGTCAAGGAAGAAAACCCACACCATTAATCCAGTGGTTGGTGGGAATGGGGCTCAATGGTGACTTACTAGCCTGGCATGTGGTGCTCCTGCTGCAGCTGCTCCATCAGGCAGCTTTTGAGTCCCCACCAACTAGACAATCCAGCATTACCTTTTAGCTGAGCTCATTCTCTGCTTTCCCAAGGGAAAAAGGTCAGAGAGCCCCTGGAATGGATTATTTTTTTCAACTTTTAAAAACTGCTAGAAGTTGAACTGGAAAATACACTGTGCTGAACTAGAAAAAAAACCAGCATATTTATCCAACAGCCTAAAAGCATTATTTTGGAGAAATATCATTATCTGAGTCACAGTTCAGGAAAGACATTCATGGCCTTGATAACAGGTAAATGTGAGCAACCTGTAAAACTCTATGTCTGACCTCTAGTGGACCCTACACAGCACTGTAGAGAAGGCTGTGATTATTCCTCTAGCTCAGATTCTGCATGGAGTTAATTTGTCAACTCCTAAACTGTTTATGGCCAGAAAAAATATTCTCACTGGAAATTGACGAACCCTGCAGAGAGCCTGGAATCAGCAGGAGTGGGCTGCATTCAAATAATCTGAAGAATAGAAATACATCTCTAAATGTGATGTTCCTGAAGGAAAATAAAGTGGCAGAGAACACCCTGTCCTTCACAATTGACCTCCCACTTCTAGGTTTGGGGATACTATAGGAATATTTGTGGGGAGACATAACCTAAGGGATGAGATACTTAGACCACACTAGAGATCTCAGAAGAAAGGAAGGGGTCACAATCCCCAGAAGATGAATAACAAAGCGTATTGTTGCCTGGACAAAATTCCTGGTGATTAACGAACTCAATACTCTGAACTTTCTTTTCCTGGCTGTGGCTGGGAGCCTTGCCAAATGAACAAAAACAAAACACACACACACACATGCAGAGAGAGAGAGAGAGAGAGAGAGAGAGAGAGAGAGAGAGAGAGAGAGAGAGAGAGAGACACTCCTCTCTTGAACCCCCCCAAAAAAAAAAAAACAGGGCAGAAGACTAGAGTGTTGCTGCACCTTTTTGCTCCAGGGGGAAGTTGCAGTTCATCAGTGCTGTCTCTTACTGCTCTTAGACTCAGTCAGAGTATTCTGCCCTACCCTGAATTTCTTTCCCCTTCCAGGACAGGTAAGTAAAACCCTCTACACAAGTGGGCCTGACCACAAAAGACGAAGGCCCAAAGGAAGAGGGGCTGTATATAAAGCCTCCAGATAGCTCTACGTTGACCCATTAGAGTCTCCAAAGAAAACGTACCCATGCTCCTTCACAGAAAAACCTTGATAGCACCAGAGAATGGAATTGACCCATGGTCATTACCCAACAACTTTTGACCATAATACAGTGCACATAATATGAAAATAGCCCCAGATCAGTCAGTAGGAAGGTAGAGAGGTCACCCACAGTGCTTTTCTGAAATGTAGCATTCTATATAATTATGAGTATATTAATCTGTACTGACATAACCGCGTACATGATAGAGTGAGTATCAAAATGTCAGCAAAGAGAGAAGACTGCCAGGTTCTGTGTTGTGAAGCTAATGAGACAAACCAAACATTTCCTGGGAGGTTACCTGTGTTCAGTGAAAGAAAAGAGGTCTACTTCTTATTTCCAAAATAGCTCTAAATTCTTTTGTTACAAAACATATTAATTACAGAATAGTAAAACTGTGGAAAAAATGAGAAAAACGCAAAGTCCTTTCTCTTTCTTACCAAATGAACCATTTAGCAATAAGATGAAACAGAAAAGGATAGGAAGCTCTATCTGTGAACAGACAGGAGATTCAAAGAGCTCTGACTAGATGGCTTAGCCAGAACAGAAATTTTCTCTTCTACCAAGCAAGTGGTCTACAGGCCCTTGACCTCACTCACTCACTCAAAGCTCTGTGATACTCCCTACGTGGCTCCCAGCATAGCACCCTTTCTACTGTGCAGACATGTAGGTGTGCTACATGAGATTTACCCATCGCCCTCAATGGACTGCAGCTTCTACCAGAGTGGGATGGTTTGCTTGCCAATCATGTTGTGTCTTCCAAGAGGTTAACTTCACAGAAAGACTTGTGAAGGATCACAGAAATTAACTATTGGATGGAATGTAGGTGGTCAGCTGGGTAAGTGAAGGCATGGTTACATGACTGTGTATATATGTATGTGTATGGTTAGATAGGTGGGCAGCTTGCTCCTGCTGCCTCAGCTTACCTGCTGCTGCTTTGCCCAGAGGTCATAGATTTTCTCATGGGCCTCCTCACAGAGCCTCTTCATCTTCTCACAGAACTCTTGCAGGAAAATCTGCTCCTCCTGCAGCTTTCTGTTGTCCTCTTTTAACAGGTCCACTTTTTCCTCCAACTGTGTCCATTCACTCAGAAGCTGGCTGTGGAGGGTTCTTAACTATCACAAAATATGATGAGCTCCAGTCAATCTCTACCTGCCACTCCTACCTATACGTAATACAGCTGTCCCTGCAAGGTCCCATGTCCTCAGACAGACTGAGATTGGAGCCCACATTAGCCATGCCAGTATCACCTAGGTGATGTACCTCTGAGAAATGAATTCTGTTCCCCCCCCATCGGTACTTGGGTCATGGTATTGGCAGAATATCATCAGGTATAGAGCAAACATGGTCTGAGGGAGGACAGTGGACCCAACAGGAATACATTGCACATATGTGTCCCATAGAAACAGACTTTGTTGGCCCCTGTCAGAGTTCCAGAGACCATTCAAGGTGCAAACCATGTTTTCTATATAGCAGCTCTGGAAGTTGACAGGACAATATTGGGAGGGGCTCTCAAACTCCTTGCACTCAGGATTTCCATAAAGGAGACAGTACATCACAATGGCTTCATAAACTCCCCAGTGAATTCCCATGAGTCACCAAGGTGAGCACAAAGAATGAGGGCACTGATGTTCAAAATGGAACTTCCCTGGCCTCAGCACGTATATTACCTGACAATTCTGAAGCCGACAATCCTCAGTCCTGCTACCAATCTCTGACTCACAGGATCTGGAAGGACAGACACATGCGCGTGCGCACGCGCGCACACACACACACTATAAGGGAGCCCCTCAGAGAGAGTACAGAACAAACTCAGACACTACAGCACAAAGGAGATTTATTGCCCCAGAGGAGCAATCATGGAGTTGGGGGCCCAGCTCTGAATCAGGCAAGGGCTGAGAGCAAGCAACAGGTGTGTTTTTCTGTAATGGGTTTTTAAGGAAACAGGGGAAGTCTGTGCTAGGATGAGTTGGTGAGACATGATTGGACAGGTAAGCCACTATAGCCAAATAATGAATTGTGATTGCAGGACCTTGGTGTGTGGCTTCAGGTATTCGTCAGTGGACAAATAAGGAAATGAACCTTCGGGGCTGATTTTAGGAATGCAATTTAATGGTTTATCAAGGTAGAGGGAAGTGAAAAGGGCAAAGCCTGCCACTGCCATATTTGCAATGCCTATTAGCCCTTCACACACATAAACCCATACACAATTAGAATGTCAAAGAAATCCAGGTAGGTGGCACTGTCTCAGAGTACAAGGAACAAGATCAGAGAGGTGCCAGGATGAGCCCAAGCTCTCCAGTCAAATACTGCAATGGACCAAGTAGAACCAGGTTCTGCTCCTAGAGCAACCAGCAAGAAATCACCTAGTCAAATACAGAGACTCACCATAAACTCATCACTCAGCCTCTCCCACAAGCCAACACCTCTCAAGCCCTCTTTGACATGCATGTTGTGAGCTCACACACTACTGCCCCTATCCATAGAATGTGGCTCAGGCTATAGGCTCATTTCATTTAGAGGAAGCAGAACAGCCTGCGTCCCCATCTCACTCCTACCTAGGCTTCAGTTCTGCATCTCAGATGCACTCAGGAAAATTAGTTTGTGCAGGAGGGTGCCTTGGATGTACAGCCTCAAGTGACATGAGGGATGCTGGGGCTGACACAGGAGGGTCAAGATATTCACCAGAGAAGTGGACATAATGACTATTCAAACCATTGTTGGTATAACTGGTCAGGATTTCATGAAGTTCATTCCTCTCATTGGTAAGCATCAGTTTATTGACCTTGTTCATCTGCTGCTCCTGCTCAGTGAGGGAGGTTGAGGTTGATGTTTTTCCAGTACTCCCTGTAGGTAGATAAACATCAGTGAATTTGTCCATTTAGATGGTATAGGGCCATGAGAGTCCCAAGAAGAGGCCTGAGGAAGAGGAAATGCATGGAACTCACTAAAGACCCCAAAGAGCAGAACAACTCCCCTCAAGTTGGGACCCATAAGCCAGGTTTCCTTTCACAATCACTGTGGCTAGATATGTGCATCAATGTTGGGGAATATTGTTTTCAGGTGTGTGTGTGACTTTTGGTTATGATGCATTTGTTTAATTTTGTGAAGCTATATTGCTGTGCCTGTCTAAAATATCTGATGTTTCTAATAAAGAGATGAAGTGCCAATAGTGAGGCAGGAGCAGGGATAGGTAGGTGGGGCTAGCAGGCAGAGAGTATAAATAGAAGGAGAAATCTGAGAGAAGAAAAAGGAATCCAGGAACAAGAGGGGTGGACTCAAGGGGCCAGCCACCAACTCACCCAGCAGCCACGGAACAAGAGTGAAAGTAAGATTGTTGTTGTTTTAATTAATTAATTAATTAATTTTTATTTTTTAAATTTATTTATTTATTAAAGATTTCTGCCTCCTCCCCGCCACCGCCTCCCATTCCCCCCCCAATCAAGTCCCCTCCCCCTGATCATGTCCCCCTCCCTCATCAGCCCAAAGAGCAATCAGGGTTCCCTGACCTGTGGGAAGTCCAAGGACCACCCACCTCCATCTAGGTCTAGTAGGGTGAGCATCCAAACTGCCTAGGCTCCCACAAAGCCAGTACATGCAGTAGGATCAAAAACTCATTGCCATTGTTCTTGAGTTCTCAGTAGTCCTCATTGTCCACTATGTTCAGCAAGTCCGGTTTGAGACAGGGTTTCTCCATAGTTTTTTTGGAGCCTGTCCTAAACAAGTGCTTGTAGACCAGGCTGGCCTTGAACTCATAGTGATCGCCTGCCTCTGCCTACTGAGTGCTAGAACTCAAGGCATACACTACCACCTCCCAGCTCAAAAGTAAGATTTACAGAAGAGAAAGATAAAAGCCCAGAGGCAAAAGGCAGTTGGGATAATTTAAGTCAAGAAAAGATGATAAGAAACAAGTTAAGCTAAGGCCAGGCATTCATAACAAAGAATAAGCCTTTGTGTGTGATTTATTTGGAAGCCTGGTGACAGGACCCCAAGAAAGTCAAAAGAATAAAGTATCCCACAACACATCAGTCCTTATTACAGCCCCACTGGCCCTGGCAGATATAAGCTAGCCCAGTCATGCTGGTTTGAAAATGTCAGCTCATCTCCGATGAGAAGTAGGAAGATTCTGGAGTCCCTGGTGCTTTACACCCCTCAGACCAGCTAACCTGTGTCTAAGACTAACAGCAACTGAATGTCTCAGACCTGAGTGCAGGGATGGGGAGTTTCCCTCCCTGATACTCATATCAGATATTCATGGAACCTACAGAAATCCACTGAGGATGAGGTGCAGAAAACCTGACCTTGACAACTCATTAGTGACACTGTCTCCTGGTGGCATTCTTACCACCCAGAATTATATTAAGGAGGTCTCAGTACAGCAGCTGCAGCCTTGACCATTCCTAACTCTCTGCCAAAATAACCATCAGAAATCGTCCAATTTTGGCCTGCTCTTTAGGAATTCAAAGAAGCAGCATAGGCCCATTGCTTCAGATGGTCCCAGTTACCAAACCCCATTTCTAGAAGGTCCAATTTGAGTCTCACCTTCTTCTTAGAAAACCAAAAATCTCTCTGCCAATCGGTATGCTTAGTCTTGCCAACATGTCTCTTGGTGAACTATATAAACAATGAATGCCTCAAAGGCAGATGGCGTTGCCATGACACTGGTTAATTCATAGAAGATGTCAAGGGCTCTCCAGGATATAGTAGAATGTCCAGACAAGAGACTCTTAGGATCATCACCTATCTGATATACAGCTCTTTCCCATTTCACCAAAACCAAGCTGCCCTTTCCAGGAGCCTTCCCTGAGTCACAGCTGAAGCCGTTCAGCACCTCTCCCTTTCAATTTAGAGGTCTCCCTGATTCACTAGAATCTACTTCATTCTAATTCACTAGTTTACCCTGTGCGGAGGTCAAGACTTACTTTTCAGACACTTCCCAGGAATGGCTCTTCAGATCCTTAAGACAACTAATCAATAAGATGAGAAATAAAGGATGCTAAGAAATTAGCTCCGGATATTGGGAAGGAAGATCAGTTCTATGAGTTAATTTACACACCGGGAAAGATCCACGGGACTGAAACAATGTAAGAGGTGGCTGGAGATTGTGGGTGTCCTGTCAGAACAAAGATACATCACATAAATAATGATGAAAAATATGTCAAAAACTTCAGAAAAATACTTTATAGCCCTCACAATGTTAGCAAAGGCATGATCAACTATTTATAGGTAAGGCTGAATATACCTAAGGGCTGGCCATCCCCAGGTGAGCCCTCGGACACCAAGAACAAATACTTGTCAAAAGAGTGATGGCCCATTTTGCACTCTAGTTAGAGGAGAGTTGATTGACTAGTGAGAGAAAAGGAATTCAGAAACCTTAGGCGAAACTGACATGCACCAGTAATTGGTGGCTCCTGCCCTGCAAAAGGTTGTGACGTAAAATGTGAGAACCTCCAGCTTTGTCCAGGGGACTTTACTCTCCCTGCTTTTAGTGACACACAACCAAAAGAAATCCAGTGTGGGTGAAGTGCAGGGCTGGGACTGAGCCTCTTTAGTTCCTCTGTACTTCCTTCCTACGCAGAGTAAAAGCAGAGGGCCCTCAGCACAGCAGCTGAAGCCTTGACCATCCCAAGCTCTCTGCCAAACTAACCATCAGAAATCCTCGACTCTGTGTCTGCTCTTTAGTAACTCAGAAAAGTAGAAGAGGACCATTGCTTCCCAGAAACTCCCACCTCTTGAGCCCCACTCCTGAAAGGATCAACTGAAGCCTTCCTCTTTCAGGCACCCCTCTATCCCCTGCCCACTACTCACTGTGCTTTCCCAAGAACCATTTATTTCTTGATGCAGGCCTCGGAGACTGAAGGTCATCTTTCTTATGCCTCTCTCTGGTGTCCCTATGCTCTCCATTCTGTCTCCCAAGCATCCTGTTCTTGTCAACACGTCTGTGGGTGAACCACATAGGCACTGAATGAATGCCCCAAAGGCAGTTGGTGTTGCCTTAACACTGGTGACATCACAGAGAATGCCAGGGCTCACCAGGATACAACAGAATGTTTAGATAGGAGATTGCTGACCTCATATGATACAGACATTACACCCCTGATAACTGCTTCACCCAAAAGTGACCTGAAATTAAAGTGCCATTTTCAAGAGCCTTTCTGGGGCCACAGGGGAAGCCTTTATGCACATTGTCCTTCTAAAGCCAGAAATCTAGCCCTCTGTTTCATTAGAAACATTTTATGTGAGAAGTTGAAAGCTCACTTTCCAAAGAGTGCCCAAGGTTGGGTTCCGCCCTTTTTTTCCAAGCCAGTCTCCAGACTTTCTCTACTAAACACCAAAGCATGTTCCTTGCCACTTAGGACTGATGACTCTGTTGAGTGATCTGTGTTATTTCAGATGGTGGAACTCTAATCAAATAAATAAGATTATCAACTTTATTTCTAAATAGAGTCTTATAGAGACCAACAAGTTGAGGATACTGGAATTTAGGAGCAAGGCATATGCCTAAACTGTTATAAAAACTCTTTAAGAACATATAGAGCAGTTTGGGATGGGGGTAAAGAATTCAGAAGAGAGGTGATATAGATAAAGAGGGGAAGAGAATGGAAATTCTCTCATTCTCTTCATGTATGCTTGCATACATAAATCCAGAGATGAGAGCAGTGTTCTAGATGGAAAAGTATCCAGCAAGACTCATTTTTGACATTTCTGGACTTGAACCTAAGGTATTCAGCATGCATACGGCACTGAACTACATAACCTCAGACGTGTGTACTTCCCTTCTGAACCTCAGTTTCTCCTGTTTTTCTTTTCCTCTTCTCCCCACCCTTTTCAGAAAACTTTGTGTGTGTGCATGTGGAGGAGAGGTCTATGTAATGTCTCCTATAGCACTCTACATCTTATTTTTGAGACAGGATCCTTCTCTCAACCTGGAGTTCACTGATGAGTTATGTGCACTGACTAGTGAACCCGCAGGACCCTCTCTTCTTTGCTTGTCAACTGGGGTTTACAAGTGTGCTCTGCTGTACCCAGGTTTTATATATGGATGCTGGCGATTTGAACTCAGGTCATCATACTTGCACAGGAGTACCTCCAAAGCAGCCCTCTCCCCACCAATTTTGTGAACTGTTTCTCATCACGTAGTCCAGGCTACCCTAGAAATGGCAATCTTCCTGCCTCAGCCTCCAAGTCATGGGATGACAGGCATGCCTACTCCTTTTTCCAAACAGTTGATACCCACTGAGCATTGCCTGTAACAACTCCCATAGTGTCTTGGATACCAAGGAAACCCAGGTAGTGTGGGTGTCCTCTGAAGAAGCCTGTCCACCTTCCTCTAAAATCACACCTGAAGCTTTGAGGACAGGTAACAAGTGACTCCAAGGGTCTGCATACCCTGCCTTACAGCAGGCATTCAGTATCAAATCTATCAAAGGGGTACAGTCCCTTTAGCTATCTCCATCTGATCCCCAGATTCACATGGATGTCTTATTTCTGGACCTATTTTAGTCCAAACCATGCAAGGAGATGGGATAATAAAAGGGTGGGCCTAAGAGGACTTGGAGTAGTCTGGGAAGCAGTAATTATTGATATGTCCTTAGAGTTTTAGGTTCATACATTTATGTATTTATATGTGAAACAGGCTCTCAATATGTAGCCCTGGCTGTCTTGGGACTCATTAGGTAAATCAGGCTATCCTTGAACTCACAGAGATCCCCCAACTTCTGCTTCTTGGAGTATTGGTATGAAAGGCTTGCATGACCATTATAGCTTGTGTGTGTGTGTGTGTGTGTGTGTGTGTGTGTGTGTGCCCATGTGTATACACAAATGCCAAGGTGCCACACATGGAGGCCATAGGAAAACTTGTGGGAATTCATTCTCTTTCTACCATGTGTCTTGCAGATTGAACTCATGAGCAGTAAGGCTTGGTGGCAAGCACCTTTAGCTGTAGTGTCATCTTGCTGGCCCTTGTTGGCCTGCTCTGACATAGCCAGGTCACATTGGGTGGGCTTTTCATCCTTCCAGCCACAGATAGGAAAAAAGGAGTAGCTTAAGAAATGGCTAAGAGCACACATGTAAGAGAGATGTGGAGAAGGACTGGATACTCATCCAAACAAGTGTTGCGTGACTAGATAGTAGAAATGGCCACTTGGTATACAGATGTTTCCTCAGCCAGATGGGGTGAGGGGTGAGATAGGGATAGGGTAGGTTCATAGGGCTAAAACCCAGGGTGCTCTTCTCCGTCCTTGACCCAGTTATTTGTAAGGAATTTTGGAGAAAGAGGGACCTGGGCCAGATAACCAGATATCCCAAGGACACACAGGGGCCCTTCCATGGGCTCCATAGTGAGCAAACAGTGGCTATGTGGGTGTGAAAGTTCTGCTGTAGAGTCAGGGATTGTGATGCCTCCAGAAGTTCTTTTATTGAACAGGACTGTTTTGGCTATCCTGGGTGTTTTGTTTTTCCATATGAAGTTGAGTACCGTTTCTTCAAGGTCTGTGAAGAATTTTGCTGGGCATTTCATTGAATCTGTAGATTGTTTTTGATTTATTTATACTATGTTAATTCTGCCTACCCAGGAGCATGGGTGATCTTTCCACTTTCTGGTGTCTTCTTAAATTTCTTTCTTCGAAGATTTAAAGTTCTTGTCATACAAGTCTTCCATTTATTTGGTTAGAGTTACTCCAAGATATTTTATGCTATGAATACTGTCATTTTTTATTTAGCATTACAATATTCTCTAGAAAGAATACTGAAGAAATGCTCTTAATTTCAATATTCTCTTATTTTTTGTTTATTCCTGTAAGGGTTATATTTTTAAGGTTCATAACTATGATATGCCTATACAAACTATTTAAGACTCCACTTGCATATGGGAAGAAGAAAAAAGATCTTTGAATAAAATTAATTTCAACTATGAAACAAATTTCTTGAATAATTTACAGATTTTTTCTTTTTTTTCAGATTTTTTCTTTGTTAGTAAAGATGAATATTAAAGAAACAAATGTATTTCATGGACATGAAAGATAGAAATATAAGACAGCATGAAGAATTCATAAAAGCAAGGAAAGAGTACAAGTAAAAGTCCAAAAATCAAAAAAACAAGCATAAGAAGACGGATGCATATGACTGAATGAGTAAAGGCAGAACTAAGGTCAGATTTACAGTCACAGTGTTTCATTTCTAATCTAGTCTGAAATTTAGAAGATAACCAAATGCTATTTTTTATATGTCCTCACAAGATACTTGAGGAAAAAAAGTGATTGGAACAAAGTCCTCTGTGTCTGACTGTCCCACCTATACCTTCTGCCTATCTAGTGGTTGTTTAGCCTTTTATGCAGTCAATAAGAAGGTGCCTTGGAAAAGACACATTACATAGTGTACAAAAAGATTATTCCACAACACTTGCACAGAGGGGCAGAAACTGCCCAAAGTGACAGCAGCTTCCCTGACCTGGGACTGCTTTCTAGAATATTCTTCTCTAATTATCTTTTCACATCCAATAGAGGCGTCTTCTTTTCACATTTTGGTTTTGTATATACAAACCAGCTTGAGAGTGTAGATGGCACAATGATTAAAGGCACTGACAACCTGAGTTTGAGTCCCCAGGCCCCACCCACATAATGTGTAGCGCGCGGAGAAGTAGCGCGCGGAGATGTAGCGCGCACCATGGCGCTGTCATGTCAGGGGCACGGAGCCTGGGCACCATTTGCTGTTCCACGTCAAACTTGACAGCTTGTGCGCAACTTGACAGAGAACTTGTGCGCATGCGCGCGCACAGCGCATGCGCGCGCGAGCCCCCCTCCCTCAACGCGGGGAGTATTTCGATCTGGCCATCCGATCTGGCCAATCATAATTTAAGCACGATCACCCCATTCTGGCCTGAGCCATTGGGTTGATGACACGTCAGGGCTTTGTCTGGCACCGTATATATTCTTCTGCTTCACGGGGACGGGGTCTTTTGCCTCTCTACAACCTCAAGTGTAAGTGCTCCAATAAAGTGTGTTCTGAGAAGAATCCTGTTGCAGTCGTCTCTTCTGCTGGCGGGAGCGGCGTGCTGCAATAATGGAAGGAGAGAACCAAGTCATATGCACTGTGGTTCATGGACCAACATACAAAACGACTTAAATTGTAACAAATTTGTTTTAAAAAAAATTGTATGGTTAGCCTGTCCAGTGATGGTACATACCTCAGCACTCAGAAGGCAGAGGCATGTAGATGTCTGTGAGTTGGAGGCCTGCATGGTCTATATAAGCCAGTTCCAGGCCAGCCAGAGCTGTACAATGAGACCCTGTCTCAAAAAAACAACATAGCAAAACCCACCAATTCGACAACCAACAGCCCTGACCCTACCAGAACACCCTCCCTGCTTCGTGGTCCTTGCTTTCACTGTGCCACCTGGCGTGTCTCCAAGACAACCAACCTTCCCACCCTGCCCCTGCCCCCAGGTGACACTCCTCATTTTCCACTCAGGAGCTGCTTCCCAGGGCTCCTTCTATGTGTCCTCACCCTGGATTGCTATGGCCATGGCTATCCCTGATACACCACAGAAGCAGCTAATGGCCAAGGATGAGTGTCGCTTTGTCTACTGCCTGGATATCAGGCTGAGCAGAGAAGGTGCCCTGAAGTGGTTGGGGAAGTCTTCATGGAATTCATGGCAGGGAACTTTTAGTGACCCACAGCTGCTGACACCAAAACCTCACAGCACAGCCACATCCTGCCAGAGCCTCATGGTTCTCTCCATGCTGTAAGGACTATCATGACTCATCACTCTCTACTCTTTCTCTCCATGCTGTAAGGACTATCATGACTCATCACTCTCTACTCTTTCTCTCCATGCTGTAAGGACTATCATGACTCATCACTCTCTACTCTTTCTCTCCATGCTGTAAGGACTGTCATGACTCATCTCTCTCTACTCTGGTGGGAATTCATGAAACAGTGACAGCAGGCTACCCCTGGGAAACAGGAGTGTCTCCCTGGTCCACATTTATCCTGCAGGGTGGAGGTTCTATGGGGCCCTCAGACTCATCTTATGCTGTAAGACCTGGCATGCTCCTGTCCTCACCCACGGAGTTTGGGACAATAGGGTGGGTGTTCAACCTTGCAGAAGAAATGGGGGGGGGTCTCACATGACCTCATGAGTGTCAACTCTGTATCATGCAATGTTTGCATTACCACACACTCATGTGGTCCCTGAGAATGAGTTAGAAGGTGGAGATGCACTCAAGATGTGATGATAGCAGGAGCAGGAAGTTGATGTTAGGCTGTGCTACACAGCAAGACCTGCCCCCACCCCAATTCAATTGTGATAAATACACATTTAACTATCACCTACTTGTTAAAGGAACCCTTCAGTGTCATCAAAACATTCATATTCACCTGGGTGGTGGTGGTACAAGCCTTTAATCCTAGTACTCAAGAGACAGAGTCAGGCAGATCTCTGAGTTCTAGGCCAACCTGGTCAATATCATGAGTTACAGTTCAGCCAATGCTACAGAGAAGGAAGAAAAACATTCATATTGGGCTGGAGAGATGGATCCGTGATGAAGAGCACTGACTGCTCCTCCAGAGGACCCAGCTTCAACACTCAGCATGCACATGGCAGCTAACAACTGTCAATAACCACAAGACCCACACACAGTCATACGCACAGGCAAAATACAAAAACATAAATGTAAATAAATTATTTTTTAAAATTATTCATATTGAGGGGATAGAGAGAAAGCTCAGTGGTTAAGAGCAATGGCTGCTCTTGCAGAGGAGCCAGGTTTCCAGAACCTACATGGAGTCTCATATACATTTAATGATATTTCCAGGGGATCCAACTCTCTCTTCTGCTTTCCATGGATACTAAGGAAACATGATGTCCACATTCAGGCTCTCTTCCCCTCCCCTCTGTGTGTGTGTGTGTGTGTGTGTGTGTGTGTTCATAGTGGGCCAGAAATGTGGTTTGTCAGGTAAAGGTGTTTGCCAAAGAAGCTAGTACTTAAGTTCAATGTCCAGGATCCACGTAGTGGAATCAGAACCAACTGACTTCCACAAGTCCTCTGACCTCCACACTCATATTTGTTCGCACACACTCCACACACAAAACAATGTAACATTAACTTAAAAGCTCAAGGCTATCTTGGACTGCAAGCTGAGTTCTAGTCCAGTCTAATATACGTATGGACATGTATGTCCAACCATCACCATGATCTCTCTTCAGAGTTCTTCCAATGTGTACACACACCCCCAACTCCTCGTCAGCTATTACCCACAGTCTGTTGCAGAATATTTATTTATACTATGTGAAAATGTGTCACTGTGGCTCGTTTAATATAGAGCTGAATGGCCAATAACTAGCCTGGAAGAGGTTAGGTGAGATTTCTGGGGACAGAGAGGGAAGAGGAAAGATGAGGTTGCTAGCCATAGGTGGATAAAACAGCATAAGCAGTTTAGAAAGATGTGGCAACTAGAAACATGACTGTTGTGATCTAGCTGCCCTCAAGCCCCCTGAGGGACAGCAGAGCTTCCTTGTGGTCTGTCATTGACAAGGATGTTTGTGTTCTTTCTGGCTGGTGATTTTCCACAGAAGCAGTAGAGGTATAAAAGGCTTTAGCTGGGGCAAAATAAAGGTTGCTGTTCTTCCATCTGAAAAGAAACCTCCTTGTCTCAATCCTGGCACCCCCTGCCATTCTCGGCATCCAGGCTGCACAGTGCAGCAAAGTGGAGGCTCCACGGAGATCTGGAAAGTGGGGATTCGTGAACGGGGTTGCTCCATCCACCAGCTAAATCAAGCAGTATATTGGGGAAGGTAAGGTTTTTTTTTTTTTCATCCCCAGAGATTCTCTGAGGGACATCCTCCAAAAGACTAGCAAGTATAAAGAAGAGGTGGGAGGGTGAACTGAAGGCCTCAAAAAGCAACTGAAACTCTTAAAGCAACAAGGCATGGAAGTAACAATGAAGACAGCCAAAGATTTTGTACAAACAATAGCTCAAGTTAGCCCCTGGTTTATTATGGGAGGGGGTTTAAATGTTCCAGACTAGGAACAAGCCAAGTCAGATTAAAAGGAGTATGTGTTTTTTCATCCCCAGAGATGCCCAAATTCCCTAAAAGATTGTTAAAGTGGGGCCCCTTGAATGGTTCTGGAGCAGGTGCAGTGAGCCTGCTTCCCTGAGTTTTGCTCTGCTCCATGCAGCAGTTTGGATTCAGAGAGAGCATGGCTGGGGCCAGAAGGCAGCTGGAGCAGAGCTTTGATAGGTGGCTGTGGTGAAAGACATGTTGCCGTGACCCAGTCAGTGCCCGGCCTGGGGGATGCTGCAGCAGTGTCAGGAGTATCACCAAATATGGCAACAAGTGCTGGACCATAGAAGATTGGCAAAAGCAATATACCTTGGAATATTGCTATCTCTGCCACTGCAGATACTGCTGCCATAATTGCTCTTTAGACTGTGAACCAGCTGGCTGAAAGAGTCAGCAATGCCTTGGACATTCAAAATGACAAGTGGCTCTGGTTCAGGAGCAAGTGGACTATCTTTAAACTTTTCAACAGTTAATCATGTTATGTGCATTACTCCTGGCACTGTATTGCATGCTTCTGCTACTGTTACAGAACTCAAACTCAAACATCATATGAGAGGGGGCTGTTAATTTTATCACCCAGTTAGTGCATGCTAGATGACTGCAGCACTGTTCTGGCTCATTGGTACTGTCAGTCCTGGGGATACTTGGTTTAGGGCTATGTGTTTGGGTAGCCATGGATGGGCAATACTTTAGGGGCAGGATGCCACCTAAGACAGGGACTATTAGAGGGCTATTACCCAGGTATTATAAAATAAAACGGGGGGAGTTGTTGTGATCCAGCTGCCCTCACTCTCCCTGACTGACAGCAGAACTTCCTTGTAGTCTGTAATTGACAAGGATGTTTGTGTTCTTTCTGGCCGGTGGGTCAGAGTAGAGGTATAAAATGTTGCTGGGCAAAATAAAGGTTGCTGTTCTTCCACCTGAAAAAAAGCCTCCATGTCTCAATCCCGGCACCCCCTGCCAGTCTTGGCATCCAGGCTGCACGGGCTGCAGCACATGACAGAGTGTAGATTAAAGTAAATGGGTTAAGTTATAAGAGCTAGTGGGATAAGCCTAAGGTAAGGCTAAGCTTTCATAATAACAAGTCTCAGTGTCATTGTTTGGGAGCTGGTGTATGTAAAAAGACTTGCTACAACTGTCCTACTGTTTGTCTTCACCAATGACCTTGGTGTTTCCAGTATCTCATACATAAGAAATCCCACAGCCTCTGTGATGGGCTTAGCTCACTCAACATGAAGGCATTAATGTGTTCATCTATGCGGTAGATGTGCCTGAATGTCCTTCCTTGATTAGGGCTGGAACCTGGGACCATCCTATACCTGAGTTGGCATGGTGATACTCATAGGCATCCCTGCACCTTCCCTTCCATGTCACAAAGCTATTCCCATAGAGACACTGTTGATGGGCACCTCTCTCCATCCGCTCCTCCTCAACTCCCACCCCAGTCACAAGCATTGAGGTCCAGACATCTTCCTGTGTATGTGGCTCTGGCCTCAACCCCAGACAGGGAAGTCTTCAGTGTAAATGGCTCACAATTTTGACACATAATTACCAAACCTCCAGGCCCTGGCTGTCCCCATGAAGTCTGTTTCTCTCACATACCATGGGCTGCTCATTCCAGGCCTTGGTTTCTTTTCCCCATGAAGGAACTAACCCTGAGGACCTGTTGACACACATCCTGCTAGATTAGGGCTTGCGAAGCAGGAAATAGCCATGTTAGTCTCGTCATCCATCTCAAATTGGAATTATGTTTCCAAATTTTGGCTACCAATTCTGGATTCTACTGTTCCCAGAATCCAGTACACACTTTGAGGCTAGCCCTGCCACACAAGGACAGAGTGATGAAGGGTCCTTGAAGGCAGAATTTTTTTTTTACATTGCTGACTATGTAACCTAGGGTGTTTAGCATGTGATGTGGCCCTTCCTGAGCTATATCCCCTCAGATGTGTACGTATACTTGCTTTTCTGAACCTCTGTTTCTTTCTCCTTTTTTGGTCTTCTCCACACCTCTTTCCAGAAAGCTTTCTGTGTGTGCATGTGGAGGAGAGGTCTATGTTATGTCTTCCTCTAGCACTCTCTACATTATTTTTGAGACAGAATCCCTCTCTGAATCTGGAGCTCATTGATGGGCTATACACACTGAACAGGGAACCCCAAGGACCGTCCTGTCTCCACTTGCTAGCTGGGGTTTACAGATGTGCCCTGTCATGCTCAGCTTTTATAACCAGGTGCTGGGGACTTGAACGCAGATTTCTATGCTTGCACAGTTTCTTCTCCATAGGAATCCTCTCTCCACCATTTTTTTTCTTTTTTTTTTTTTTGAGGGGGTTCAAGACAGGTTTCTCTGTTTAACAGCCCTGGTTGTTCTGTAACTAGTTCTTTTAGACCACACTCGCCTTGAATTTACAAAGGTCTACCTGTCTCTGCCTCCCAAGTGCTGGGATTAAAGGCATGTGCCTCCACTGCTTGGCTCTCCCTACCATTTTTTTGTGTGTGTTGTGTATCACTACATAGCCCTGACTGTTCTAGGAATTGTAGTCCTCCTTCCTCAGTCTCCAAGTGCTTTGGTGGCAGACGCTACCTCTTCTGAACAGTGGGTCTTCACTGAGCAGTGCCTGTGAAAACTCCCTAGTGTCTAGGATTCCAAGCCAGCTCACAGGCCTTCTGCCTCCTGGCCACCTCACTCATAAGTCACACTTCGAGTTTTGAGGGCCAGTGACCAGTGCTCCAAGGATCCCCTGTTGTGGGATATTTTACTTCTTTGGCTTTTTTTGGGGGGGGGGCTTCTACCCAGCTTCTAAATAAATCATACCCAGAGGAGGATTATTCTTAGTTATAAATGCCCAGGTTTAGTTTGGCTTGTGTCTAGTCATTTTTTAAAAATCTTATGTTATCCCAATAACCTTTTGCCTCTGGGCTTTTCTCTTTATTTCTATATACCTTTCATTGCTTCTTTCCCCGTAGCTTGTTGTGTAGCTGGATGGCTGGCTTGTTCTCCTTTCTCCTTTTATACTTTCTGCCTGAAAGCCCTGCCTAATCTTGCTTCTGTCTTAGTATTGGCAATTCAGCTCTTTATATTAGACTATCAGGTGTTTCATATAAAACAACAATAACAAATTCTACCAGTCACAGAGAAGTAGTGGGTAGCTTCAGAAAGGGCTAAGAGCCCCATGTCAGGATGATGTGGAGGGCTGGACCCTTGTCCAAACAGGGTGTTTTTTTTTTTTTTTTTTTTGACTAGGCAGCAGGAGATAGCCTCTTGGTTCACAGATGTTTCCTGGGCTGGGAGGTGCTAGGGGTAGGAGTAGAGCTGAAGCCCAGGATCCTCTTCTCCATTGTTGTCCCCAGTGTTGTGAGGCATCTTGGAGAGACAGAAAGACCTGGGTAGGATACTCAGACCTCCCAAGCACACACATGAACCTCCCATTGACAGGGCAGGAAGTCCCAGGCTGCAGCTCAGAATGAAGTCTAATGAAGGCAGCATGTTCTGGCTACTATTGTGTCCACTGATGCAGGGATAGAGGGCACCCAGACCACCAGTGTCTAGGATAATGGGAAGAGTACCAGGCAAGGCCATGGTGAGTGACTGTTCCTTGAAGGGGTGAATCTGAAATGAAGCTATATCTGGGCAGGCTTACAACCTTAGGTCCCTAAACCCTGAGCCTTTGGGGGCCTGGGAATATCTTTCCATTCACCAGTCCAGGGTTCTTGAATGCTGGAGTGGGCATACTGAGTCCCCCACAGTGTCTGAAACTCAAAAAGTCACTCTCACAGAATCATGTATCCCCAAAGGCAGGGTATATGGAGGCCCATGAAGTGGCTCTGCTCCATCTTGACAAAAGGTCAGAGAGTTCAAGCATATTTTTGCTCCTTCAAGGTCAAACAACAGGATCTTTGGCCTCAGGTAAAGTTGTTCTATATGTTGCCCAAATAACAGGATGTTTTGTCTAAGGTGTTGCTAATGGATGTTTTGCTCCAAATAGCAAGATGTTTGACTTAGGGCATTGCTGTTAGATGTTTTGAATATTAAAGTAATCAGTCTTGTTTGTTCTTTATATAATGACTAAAAAACAGTCTTTTGCCTACTCCTTTGGCTTGGGGTACAAAAGGGCTATGAAAAATAAACTTGAGGCAGATTCAGTATTCATTGGAATGATCTCCTGACTCTGTCTTCAATCTTTTGTCCGTGTCTTTCCTCAATCCACATTTGACATGTATACAGAGGGCCTAGGTCAGTCCCACGCATGCTCTCTTGATGGTGTTTCAGTCTCTTTGAGCCACTATGATCCCAGGTTAGTTAGTTCTGTGGGATTTCTTGTGGTGCTCCTGTCCCCACCGGCTCCTACAAAAATTTAATTATTTTTTATTATTTTATATGTATTGGTGTTTTGCCTTCATGTATGCCTCTGTGAGAGTGTCAGATCCTCTGGAATTGGAGTTATAGACAGTTTTGAGCTGTCTATAATTTTTCATTATTATAAACATTTATTTCTCTATTTTGACATTTTAAATATTTATTTATTTATTACGTATGCAATATTTTGTTTGTGTATCTGCCTGCCGGCCAGAAGAGAATACCAGACCCCATTACAGATGGTTGTGTGCCACCATGTGGTTGCTGGGAATTGAACTCAGGACCTTTGGAAGAGCAGGCAATTCTCTTAATCTCTGAGCCATCTCTCCAGCCCTCTATTCTGATATTTTAAAATAAACTTTGGCGTGGGCACAGGAGATCACTTCCTACGTATAACCCCAGCAGCACAGACACTAAGGGCCTCAATGAATAAATGGGACCTCCTGAGACTGAGAAGCTTCTGTAAAGCAAAGGACACTGTTGCTAAGACAGAAAGGCAACCCACTGACTGGGAGAAGATCTTCACCAACCCCGCAACTGACAAAGGTCTGATCTCCAAAATATATAAAGAACTCAAGAAACTAGACCGTAAAAGGCTAATCAACCCAATTATAAAATGGGGCACTGAGTTGAACAGAGATCTCTCAATAGAAGAAGTTCAAATGGCCAAAAGACACCTAAGGTCATGCTCAACTTCCTTAGTGATCAGGGAAATGCAAATCAAGACAACTTTAAGATACCATCTTACACCTGTCAGAATGACGAAAATCAAAAACACCAATGATAGCCTTTGCTGGAGAGGTTGTGGAGAAAGGGGTACACTTATCCATTGCTGGTGGGAATGCAAACTTGTGCAACCACTCTGGAAAGCAGTGTGGAGGTTTCTCAGGAAATTCGGGATCAACCTACCCATGGACCCAGCAATACCACTCTTGGGAATATACCCAAGAGAGGCCTTATCACACAACAAAAGTATATGCTCTACTATGTTTATAGCAGCATTGTTTGTAATAGCCAGAACCTGGAAACAACCTAGATGCCCTTCAGTTGAAGAATGGATGAAGAAAGTATGGAATATATACATATTAGAGTACTACTCTGCAGTAAAAAACAAGGACTTCTTGAAGTTTGCAGGCAAATGGATGGAAATAGAAAACACCATCCTGAGTGAGGTAAGCCAGACCCAAAAAGAGGAACATGGGATGTACTCACTCATATTTGGTTTCTAGCCATAAATAAAGGACATTGAGCCTATAATTCGGGTTCTTAGAGAAGCTAAATAAGAAGGAGAACCCAAAGAAAATCATATAGGCTTCCTCCTGAATATTAACCTTCATCAGGCGATGAAAGGAGACAAGAGAGACAGAGACCCACATTGGAGCACTGGACAGAAATCTCAAGGTTCAAATCAGAAGCAGAAGGAGAGAGAGCACAAGCAAGGAACTCAGGACCGCGAGGGGTGCACCCATACACTGAGACAAGGGGGATGTTCTATCGGGAACTCACCAAGGCCAGCTGGCCTGGGTCTGAAAAGCCCGGGTTAAAACCGGTCTCGCTGAACATAGTGGACAATGAGGACTACTGAGACCTCAAGAACAATGGCAATGGGTTTTTGATCCTACTGTACCTATTGGTTTTGTGGGAGCCTAGGCAGTTTCGTGGATGCTCACCTTACTAGACCTTAATGGAGGTGGGTAGCCCTTGGACTTCCCACAGGGCAGGGAACCCTGATTGCTCTTTGGGCTGACGAGGGAGGGGGACTTGATTGGGGGAGGGGGAGGGAAAGGGGAGGCGGCAGTGGGGAAGAGACAGAAATCTTTAATAAATAAATAAATAAAACTTAAAAAAAATAAACTTTGGGCTGACGAGGGAGCCCATCTTGTTGGGGGATGGGGAGGGAAATGGGAGGCGGCGGTGGGGAAGAGACAGAAATCTTTAATAAATAAATAAAAAAAATAAACTTTCATATAATGAATCAGTACTCTACTGATAGGTATTTGAAATAATAATATTTGTTTATTTAGGGAGAGTAGGAATATATATAATACATATTCACTAATATATTGATATTATATAATATATATTCATAAATATAAAGGTATGTTTGTATATACTTCAAATGGGGAGCAACATCCATCAGTTAAATAAACAACCCACTAGACTGAGACTAGAAGTGTCAACACATGACTAATTCACTAACAGGGAGAAGTCATAAAGTAGTGAGGAACAAGGCAGTAAAGCATGCTGGAGGCTGTATAGTGGATAGTCCAAACACTTAGCATGTGGGACTTAGAGCCAAGAAGACCTGAATTTGAATCCTGCCCTCCTACATTTCATAGCACTGTCGTCTATGAGTATCTCATTTCCCCTGAGCCTCTGTTCCCCATTCTGTACAATGGGCATAAATAAAGTAACCATATTACAGGATTGTTAGAGGTTGAACCGAGATGACACCAGTAAGTCTGTTGATACTGGGCCTGCCATATCACAAGCATTCCATGCCTTGTTGGAATATCCACCTGATAACATGAGGTAGCTTGGAAACTGTGATCACTTTGTAAAAATGAAAAAGAATTGACTTTCTGTCTGTAGGTATGCGTGTCTCTTGTCTGTAGGTCCCCATACCTAGAGACACATATATGGCAAGGAGATGCTTTTTGTTTGTATTGTTTGATTGAGAGTTTTGCTTTTATTTTTGAGTTAGTATCTTGTATAATCATAGTGTCCTCAAACTCACTATATAGCTGAGCATGGTCTTGATCTCTTGATCTTTCTGCTATCACCTACCAAATGCTGAGTTTTAGGTCTGTATCATAAAGTTCATCTGGTTCTAACTTCCTTTCTTTGTTTCAGAGTCTTATTATTGAAAGACCCTAAGAGAGGACCTTCCCTAAGGAGGAGACCCCCGAACTCAAGGAACAATCCGAGACCACTGGCTGCAAACTGCAAGAGGATTTTTATTGAGAGTACACAGGTACCTGCGGGCATCAGAGTCTCTTTGGAAGACTTGCACGCCCCCAGGCTGGGCAGGGGGTCTTTTATATGGAAATGGGCGGCAGAAGCATGCATGGTTACAGGGATTCCATTGGTCAGTTCGGATGGGGCGATGGGTTCACTTGGGGACAAGATCCTCAGGGACATGAAGATAAGATAATAGCTGACTTGGTTCTATCTAGGGCACATGTAGTTTTTTCCCCAGAACTTTTTGTTTCCCTCCTAGGCCTGATATCTGACCATAGATACCCTGTTTTGGTCACCTAGGAATACCGACTTTACCTTAAACTTACACTTGTTTGTGTGAAAGCCTTGCAAAATGGCATTACAGCAGCTAAGCTGGGGTCTTTCATTATGTATCCCTAGTGGGCCTTGAACTTGCTATGTAGAGCAGGCTGGCCTCAAGCTCAAAGAGATGCACCTGCCTCTGCCTCCCAAGTACTGCAATTCAGAGGTATTCACCATCACACCCTGGTTGTAACTTCTAGGAATATCATTCCTTTAACCTGGAATTCACTGTACTCTTGAGGAACCATAGTCCTGTCACAAGGTTGGTGAATTCTGGGATCTTCTCTCCTGCCAAAGATACTTGGGTAAGCTGACCACACAGATGAAGACCATCTAAGAGGCATCCTTGGCCTCCTTCACTAGTCAGACAGGTTCATCCTCGTAGTGTTGTGGACTATTCTAGGTCACATTTTTCTTTTTCTTTTGCCTTTCTGAGATGGGGTTTCTCAATGGAGCCTTGGCTGTCCTGGAGCTCACCCTGTAGATCAGGCTGGCCTCATACTCACAGAGTATCACCTGCCTTTGCCTCCTGTGAACTGGGATTAAATTCATGGGCCACTTCCCACTATGGCATGTATGTGTGTGAGTGCATGTGTGTGGAGGTCAGAAGACAACTTGAGTCAATTTTTCCTTCTGCCTTGAGGGTTCTGAGGATTGAACTCAGGTCATCAGACTTAGTGGCAAGCACCTTTATTTACTGACCCATCTATCTGCTCAGTCCCGTGTTCATGTACAGACATTCACATTGATTTTTCTCTTCTTTGTCTATTTTAGAAGATTTGGGGATCCCTTCTGTGTGACTAAGAAGTTAAGCTGGTTATGTCTTAACCTGCCTTCTCCTTCTTGGGTCTTGAACTTGTATGCTAGCAACTTTTATTTACTTGAAAAAATCCTCTATATTGGGTCAAGCCTAGAATCCCAGCATTTGGCAGGCTGAGAGAGGAGGATCATTCTGGAGCCAGCCTGGGCCAGAGTGATATCCTGTCTCAAACAATAACAAAAGTCCTGGAGACTTAGATCAGCAGATAAGAACACTGGCTTCTCTTCCAGAGGACCCAGGTTCAATTTCCAGCACACATATGGCTGCTCAAAACTGCCTGTAATTCCAGTTTCAGGGAATCCAACACCTTCACCCAAACATTTGTCCAGGCAAAACACAAATGCACATTAAACATAAGTAAATAAATTATTAAAAACACCGATAACAACAAAACTCTCTGGAAGTGCCTAGAAAGAAATGACAATAGATTTGCGGGGATTTCTGGGGAGTTTAAGGTGGTATGGGAGAGAAATTTGATCATTTGATCCACAATTTTTAATGGTTTATTTGTTTTTGTCATTGTTAGAATTTTATTGATTTGGGCAGTTTGGTAATTTTTATTTATTTATTGGAGGGGTGTGTTCTGGAGGTCAAAGAACAACTTGCTGGAGTTTGTTCTTTCCTTTTATCATGAATGTTCTGAGGACCAAACTCAGGTTGTCAGGCCTGGCAACAAGCGCCTTTACTTGTAGAGCCTTATTGCCCTCCCAGTCCCGTTTTTTTTTTTGTTTCAACTTTTTTGTAAAGATTTGTTGTTTTACTTCACATGTATGAGTGTGTCACTGTATGTAATATGTTCACTACATGTGAATAGAGCAGATGGTTTGACATCCTTAACCACCACGGAAACAAAAACTGTAACTACCTGGAGGTTTCATCTTATTCCATCCATAATGGCCCAGATGAAAGAAAGAAACGATAACGCATGCTTCTGAGGATGTGGGGAAAGAGGAGCACTTACTCATTGCTGGTGGGAGTGTAAACTGGTACAGCCACTACTGAGTCAGGGAGGAGGCTTCTCAGGGTTGGAAATAGATACACCTCTGAATCCAGCTCTACAAGTCTTGGACATACACACAAAGGGCCTCACCTGCATCAGCACACCAGTGTTCACTGCTTTTCTCTCCAGAAAGTGGAAACAGCTTAGATGTCTATCAAGAGAGGAAGGGATAATGGAAATATCATCCATTTATACAATGAGATATTATTCAGCTCTGAAAACAAAATGTAATTATAAAATTTGCAGGTAAATAATGGATTGAAAAAAATCCTACTAAGTGAGGTAGCCAAGACCAAAACAGATAAATAATGTGTTTTTCCCACTCTATACATAGATGCTATCTTTAAATGTGTGTTTCATTTAGGATATAAACAGAGGTCAGGTATCTATGAAGGGGTTGGTAGGGTAGGGGCTCTTCAAAAAAACAGAAAATTGAATAAAGTGTTACAACAGGATAAGGGAAGGGTCAATGGAGGAGGTAGGTGGGTGGGCAAAGTAAAGGAAGGTGTATGGGAAGTGTGGTCGTTTGAATAAGAATGGCCCCCACAGGCTAATGTATTTTTATATTTGACATCAGGAAGTGGCGTTTTTGAAAGGATTAGGAGGTATAGTCTTATTGGAGTAGGTACAGCTTTGTTAGAGGAAGTGTGTCACTGGGGGTCCAGACCCAGTGACTCTCTATTCCTGCTCCCTGCTGCTCTAGACGTAGAACTCTCAGCTCCTCCAGCACCATGTCTGCCTGCAGGCCACCATGCTTCCCACCGTAGTGACAATGGACTGAGCCTCTGAAAGTGTAAGCAAGCCTCAATTAAATGCTTTCTTTCATAAGAGTTGTTATGGTTATGGTGTCTTTATACAGCAATAGAATATTGGCTAAAACAGGGAGGGTGAAAAGCTCTATTGATACCTGGAACTCTAGAAGTTTCCTGAAATATGCACATATATAAAATGTTTAAAGATGGTTACTGTGTGATGGGGAAGACAGTACTCCAGTTAGATATCATATGCTATAAAATCAAATTTCCAGGACTAGGAATATGCTACATCTTATTGAGTTGTTCCTAAAGGAGTCACATAGTACACCGCCCAAATATCATATGTTATTACTTATGCTGTTGTTAAACCTTTACAACCTGGCAGTAAGGCCTAATTTCTAAAGATACTGTTCACTTAAGTCTCCATTTGCTTATGTCATCAAACTTGAATAAATTGAGAATTTGAACTAGAGACATCAGTACTACTGACTAGTGAGGATTCTGTTAGGAGCTATCACAACTGCCGACTTCATATTCTCCTGGCCACACAGGACCTAGTTTTAACAGCCCTTTGTGTGATGGGTAAGAAATCAGCAGCCTGTGTTGAAGGCTGTTCACAGCCTTCTGTGTGCAAATGCTGAGCCCAACTGCCTGACCCCCAAGCTGGCTACTCTAAAATCAGAAACTGGGTCTGTTTATTTATGTAGTGGTTAAAAACTTGCTCCATTTCGAACTGAGTGTAAAACTAAGTTATGTGAAAAAAGAAAAACATTGGAGTCAGCAAGACTTTATTCTCGGCCTAAGGATTATTAACCACAGGATGTCTGGACTACAACCCTAAATCATGGCCCTCAGCATTTGAATCTCGATAGCAATCTAAAGGGAAGACTGATCCCAGAGCCACATGGATCATTTCTCAAAATTGTTCCATACTGTATAATTGTTATTTTAAAATACTAGCCAGATGCTCATTCTGCTGCTGTAATCTCACTTACCCTTGCTTGTTCTAAAAAACAAGAACAGGATAATTTCTCCCAGAGCAAAAATACCCCTTCAGTCTTTTAACTTAAAGGAAGTTTTGTCTGCTGGTCTCACTGAGGGTCACACATGGATGATGGGTGCAAGGGCCAACTGTCCGAGGGTGACAGAGCAAGACTGCCATAGGTGATACCTGGAGGACCAGTGGACTGCCGAGGCATAGAGACCCTAGAGGGCATGATTCTGCTGTGGCAAGGATGATGGGCCCTGGGGCCTTGATTGCTTGTTCTGCAGGTGTCGGAAGAGTAACAACTTGTTTACTTCTCAGGAAGGCCAGTCCCTGTGGGTCTGGAGGGGAAAACCTTTTCAAAAAGAATACAATGAAACATTTAGTTAGAAGTCTCCCAAAGCCTGATTAACAAACATCCTAGAAAACTGCTGAGAGGGTTTAAGAGTAAATGGATCCAAAACATCATAATTAAATTTACCTTAATTTTACCAGTTGTAGTCAAAAGAAAAAATAAAACTTAGAGAAAATACAGTGGAGAGTTCTGTCTCTGTGGAGGGAAAGGAAAGAGAGGGACCACAGAAGGTAGAATGGTCTGGTTTTTTTCCCAGGTACTTGAGGCCCTCCCATCTTCCCCATCCCCTGCCCCCATCCCGTAGACCCCTCCCACCACACCTGCTCAGATAAACTTGCTGGTCTCCTCCCACAGACTCTCCAGAGTGGATCTACCCACACTGGACCAGAAGTTAGGCGTTGGGGATGTAACACCCTCATGCCTTGTGCATGAGGATGCCACTGCCATCTCCAGCCATGGGAGTCCTGGCTTGCTTGCTAGTGCTATGCATAGTGGTTGGGACCAGAGCTGCCTCCCAACCTCCTAGCACAGAGCAGAGAGTTGTGAGGAAACTATCAGGTATGGACTGACTCAATGTGCCTGGCTGCAGGGTGGGATACAGGTGGGGTGATGATGGTGCCCGTCAGAAGCTTTGGGAATGGCAGATAGCCCCTGAGTAGAGGATGTCAGGTTGAGTAGCACCATGGGGAGCAGTGAGTTCGGTTCTTCTCCCAAATCTACAGATTGCTGTGTGTCAGTGTATGAGGTATCTGGAGTCTCAGGCACCCCATAGAATGGATCACTGTGACAGGGAGCCTCAGGCTCCTCAGCTTAAGTGGTCAGAGTGCCACTTGCTGGGTTTCCATGATTCCCATTGTTGACAAAAACTGCCTGTTGTTGTTTTCCAAGGTCACCAGGACAGTTCTTGCTCATCTTAAGCCAAAATGAAGGCTAGAGTTTGGGGGTAGGCAGGAGGACTCCAGCCAAAGCTCAGCTTTTGTCACCCAGTGTCTCACATGATATGGTGACAGCTTCAGGTCTTCCACTCCTCTCTTTGCCAGTAGGTGTCTTGAGGGGTGGTCTATCAGAGGCATACCTCTGTAGACCACACTCTGGGAGGTGAGGGGCACTTGTCCCAGGATCGCAGCTCAGCTATACAGTGCCCCCTTCCCACTGTGCCTGGGTATGATGTGGCAATTCAGGCCAATGGCCTGATGGTGCCGCACAGTACATGGTGAGCTCTTTCCCCACTGTAGATGTCCCAACAGTCACTCCTTTGAACCTTGGCTTTTGTACCCTGGTGGCACAGCTCGGCCTCCCTCTCCTCCACCCAGTTGATGGCAGCTCAGCTCAGCCTCCCAGGAAGGTGTAAGTGGGGTCAAGTACCTCAAGTACCTTTCTAACTCAGCAGCTGGGGTCTCCTGGAACTTTTTCCTTTTTCCTTTTTTTTCTGAGACAGGGTTTTTCTCTAGCTGTGGAGCCTATCTTGAAGCTAGCTCTTTTAGATCAAATTTGGCTTGAACTCACAAAAATTTACCTGCCTCTGCCTCCCAAGTTCTGGGATTAAAGGCATGAGCCACCACTGCCTGGCCTGGAACTTTTGTTTTGGTGAATGGAAGTGGACTGGAAGGTTGAGTGTGCATGCCATTCAGCTGGTATGACAGCAGTTGTCAGGAAATCAGCAATCTCTTTGAGCCTCGGCTTGCATATTAGTGCTTTCCCAGGAGCCAAATGGCCAGTGACAGGGACCATATCAATTTTAGGAGAAGATATTATTCCCTGTGTCTGATGTCAGTGATCTCAGGTCCAGAGGAAAGCGGACCCTCTCTGTGCTCCAGGCAATGAAGGTGGATTGGTGGAAATGCATCAGCCCTGCCCCACCCAGGGAGTTTACAGGCCAATAAACTTCATCCTATTCCTTAACTAGATGGGCCTCGCAATGAAAATACAAAGACATGGCTGACTCTCTCTGGAAACATAAATCACCAAGCAGGAGCTGGCTGGACCTAAGGGTTCTGGAGCAGGGCTAGGCCCCAACCACACTGGCCACCCCTGGTAGGCAGGGCAATCTGGGTTCTGGGTTCTCAGTAGGGGTAGAGAGTAGCCTGCAGTGGTTTTCAAGTTTCCTAATTAATTTTCCATTAATGTAGTTCCTCCTGTTATGGTAACCTCTAACCCTAACAATTTTATAAATTTTATTTGTCCCTGTGGCAAATAAATTATTTTTATTGCTACTTCTTAACTGTAATTTTGCTAGTGTTTTGAATTGTAATCTAAAATATCTGTGTTTTCGAAGGTCTCAAGGCTGATGGGGGTGTGAGGGCTCCATCAGACCATGATCTGATACTACCTCCTCAGCATATACCATATACTGTGTTGTCTCAAGCCACATCCCACACTGTGTTTCCCTTATTACCTGCGTAACTCACAACACAAGCTCCTATAGGCCCTGTGACACTGGAATGGGATCACAGGGTTGGATTTGTTGTTGCCTGAGGCTCCCAAAGTCCAGGTATCTTGGTTGTGCTGGCTCCTAGTGGACAGGATGGGTGGATAGATCAAATGTCAGCTCAGCTGATTCAGGGCCATTTCCCTTCCCCACCTCATACATTCAGGTATTTGCCTCTCCATCCTGTGGAATGCTGTGTCTTTCCCTAGTCACTCTCCTGATGAGAGTACTTGTGTGAATAGCTTGACCTTTTGTCTTTCCCAGACTAAATCACAACCGTTGCTTTTGGGTCATGGTTGCCCTGAGGCCACTGACTAGACAGTTCTTGGTCGTCTTTGGTGCCTCAGGAAGCTTCCAGCATTGGATTGCCTCCATAGGACATGGCAGGAGGAGAACTAAAGGTCAGGATAGAAGATCCCTTACTGTGAGGCCCACTCAGGGACAAACAAAATCTGCCTGGCTCCATGGGACACAAGCTTCATGGATACTTTTGAGGACAGTCTCTCCGGCTGTTGGAATCTTGGTGGGATGACTCTGGGATGGGCAGAACTGGTACTGGTTTAGTTTGAATGGACATTTGGGCATTGAATGTAGGCTATGCATCTGCAGAATGGCAAGTGACATGGTAACCAGTCCATCTGAATCTAAGGAAGGAGGTCTGACCAGCAGGACTACCTGCCCCTGTCCTGGACCCCGAGCCCATCTGTGCCTGTGATGGTCATTGTTAGGTCCTAGCAGAGAAATCTGGGTGTGATAACCAGCTGGTGGTGTGTCCTTAGGTGTGAGGCCTTTGTGTCTCCTCATGAACTGGGCACCATCTAGGTAGGGGAGAGGTGTATGGCTACCTGTGTGTGTCTAACCACCCAAGAACTCCAGTTTCTTAACTCTCAGGATGGGTGACTGTCTCCACTTGACTGTGATTCTAGCTCCAGTTGGCTCACATGGCTCCTCTGACATCCCCTAGCCAAACCATGGTCCTCATTTGTGAAATGGGGACCCCAGGTATAGGAGTTTAAAGCTTCAGACAATCCAGGCTGTACCACAGAGCTGCCCCCACCCTTGTTGACATCTTCAGATCTTTCAGCTACTAGGAGTGCTGCTGTGTGTCAGGGCACTCAGATGTGAGTCTATTCCACCTTGATTAGAGGTCAGAGAGTTTGAGCTTGTTTTGCCTTTTCAAAGTTGTTGACCACAAGTGACTACAAAACAGGAGGTCCTGACCTAGAGTGGTTAGTTGGTATTTTAAGTACAGAGGTGTATCAGCTTCATCTTGACCAAAGATAAGAGGTGCTCTGTTTGTTTTATCATGTTGATGAAGTCTCTTGCCTCCCCCCTTTACCTCTTTGGAGTGGGGTATGAAAAGATATATGGAAAATAAAGGGGTAGCTCAGTATTCACTAAATTTCCCTCCTGATGCTGTTCTGTGCTTTATCTTTCATTTCTCTCTCATCTCTGTTTCTCTTTGCTTAATAATTCTAATCATCACGCTCCTACCCTCGAATGTGTGAATCCAATCTAGGCTAATCCTAAGCAGCTGTGTCTCTTCCATATCATCCTTGGAAGACAGTTTCCTCCTCCAGGACAGAGACAGAAACCTTAACACACACCACTGACACCCCTGGGCTCTTACTAAAATAGTCTGCCCACTCCTGGTTTGAACATTGTCTGGCAGAACCCCAAGCCCCAGGAACATGTCTCTCACTTGCCTGCCATAGCTTTGCTAGTTTGCAAAGCAAAGTATGGGCCTTCAGCATGCTACTTTGAAGAATCTGTTTCACAGCTTTCCATTTCATCCACAGAGGCCCCAGGCCCTGAGCCTAACCAGCAAGAGCAAGTGGTCTTTGGCTGCGGGGACACCATGGAGCTGTTCTGCTCTGTGCCTAGAGGTGCTGGCACAGGCTGCACTGTCTGGTCTAAGGATGACACAGAGCTGATAGCTTCCCACCGCATCCTGGTGGGTCCCCAGAGGTTACAAGTGCTGAACATCTCCCATGATGATGCCGGGGTCTACACATGCCAGCAGCAGCTCACTCAGGATGTCCTGTGCCACTTTACTGTGCATGTGACAGGTAAGTTCTTGGTGGCTGGGGCTGACAACTGTGTTGAGCAGCTGCATAGCTAGGGAGGTCAGGGTAGTCCTAGGCAGCATGGCTCCAGTATCCCTGGCTCAAGAGTGTTGCTGGCTTAGTTCCCCACATCACAGGGTATGCCCCCAATTCTGTGCTATTTGAATGAATGGCCTTGCAAAGGCAGGGAGCAGTGGTCCCTAAAGATGGAGAGCAGTGTACTCTCAAAATAGGGAGCAGCAGGTCTCTGGATGTAGGAGTGTCACAGGACCACTGCTTGCTTATAACTATTGCAGATGCTCCATCCTCAGGAGATGAAGAAGATGGTGAGAACGTGGCTGAAGACACAGGTAAGATCAGAGCCTAGGCATACTGAGCTGGTCAGTATCAGGCTGCTTCCTTCCTGTAGTCTTGTTGTTAAGGGGCAATGCTACAGGCAGACAGTGCCCCAGGGGCAGTGAGGAGGCAGGCTACTCGGCAGGGATTTTGGTAAGTTCTGGTGGGAAGGAACGTGAGTAAACCAGGCAAGGAGCTCAGGTTGCCACTGACGAGTACATAGATCCAGGGATTCATGTTGTTTGGGTTTCTTTCCTGTCTGGTACCCACAATCGTTAAGTCCCAAAGAAATCAAGCAGAGGTTTACATTAGTTTTAAATTGATTGGCCCATTAGCTCAGGCTTCTTATTAACTCATAACTTATATTAGCCCATTATTCTTATGTGTGTTAGCCACATGGCTCAGTACCTTTTACAGAGAGGCATTCACATCTTGCTTCTTCTGTGGCAGGGCCAGGATGGCAGAAAGAGCTTTCCTCTTCCCATTGACCCACCTCTACTTCCTGTCCAGTTGTCCTGCCTATACTTCCTTCCTGGCTACTGGCCAATCAGCATTTTATTAAAATACAAGTGACAAAGTAGAAACCATTGTCCCACAGCAGATTCACAGGACTAGTGGCTGTTGCTGCAGACCAGCAGGAGGGGAGCAGTGCCATGCTGAGGCATACATTGTAAAGGGGGCATCACAGATTGGGTGTGAGTATATGAGGGCACATGGCAGTGCCCATGGTATGGCCTAGAACCATGGAGGGAGAGAGAGAGGAAGAGAGAGAGAGGTACCACCTGTAGTACTACGTGTACTATTATACTGCACCTGTATTGTGGAGCCTGCATTAAAGGACCACCCATGAGCCAGGCAAGGGCCTGAAGATTTAAACACACAGAGACACACAGAGCCATGGGTCATCATTGAAACAAGAATGCCCCTTTATTGTGTACCAGAACCACTTATAGATGGATCATTAACTGATAGCAACGCCCCAGGCAAACCCACCAGAAACCACTCTCCTGCCATCAGACTACTGAGGGTCTCATGCTCAGAGCAGCTACAAATACAGGAAAAACAAGTTGTTTTGCTCAGACAGAGCAGCTGCAAGCATAGCAAGTTGTTTACAGGAAATTCAGGGTCTGGGCAGAGAGAGAGAGAGAGAGAGAGAGAGAGAGAGAGAGAGAGAGAGAGAAAGAAAGAAAGAACATCATGGGTCCAGACATCGTATGCGGAGTGGTTATGACTCTGAGACTAGGCTGTTGTTAACTGAGTCCTCAGACCACCTAGAACCTTCTGGGGTAGAGTGGACAAGGGTCTGAGAGGAATCAGAGAGACAAACTTAATGGGAAAACAGGGTTATGAGTTTTATGAGTGTGTGTGGGTGAAGAGAGCAGGTATAGGGACTTGTTTGAGGTTTCACAACCCTCATAGGAATGGACTTAGATTCTAGGACTGAAGCCACAAAAAGGTAGTAGTCCTGAGAAGTGGGTCAGTTTCTCATTCTCCCTTTCAACTTTGGCTATCAGGTTGTTCAGAGCAGAATTTCTAACCCAGCTGGTCTCTAGCTTCTGCCCCAACAATTACCATTGTGTTTGTAATTTCCTGTTATCTTCTGTCATCCTGGACTTCCCAGGTTGTATTTAGTGTTTTTGCACCATAAACACTTAGGTAAGGTGCCTGAAGAGTCACCTTCTTGACCTTACCTGGCATTAGGCACCATTAAGTCGCTATAGTCTCCCATTGTGGCACTCTTCTCTCAAGCCTACTGGCCAAATTTGGAGCCTGGAGGGGCAATTCAGAGCTAGGAGGGACACCTCACCAGTGTCTGCACACTTTTCTCCTATTTCACATGTCACTTCCTCCTCCCAGAGATGCATAGGGCCCTCTGATTGAGTCACTGTGGAAGACCCTGCCCCTGCCTTTGTTCTCTGTTTTGGAAATTTGTTGCCTCCCCCAGCTTCTTCATAAGTCCAAACAATATGGCATCCTGTTGCTGGTTGTTTTTGCTCTACTCTTTGGGAGCCCACTGCCCAGCTCCCAAAGAAACACATAGACACACATATTACTTATGATTGTATGACCTTGACTTGGCTTATTTCTAGCCAACTTTTCTTAACTTAAATTATCCCATCTACACTTTGCTTCTGGGGTTTTATCTTTCTCTATTTTATATACCTTTCTTTACTTCTTACTCTGTGGCTGACTGTGTAGCTGGGTGACTGGGCCTTTGCATCCTCCTCTTTCTTTTCTTGTTCCTTCTTAAACTTTCTCCTTCTCTTTATCCTCTCTGCCTGCGAGCCCTACCTATTTCCCTCTCTTGCCCTGCTGTTGGTCATTTAGCTCTTTATTAGACCAGACAGAGTAACACGGCTTCACCAAGTTAAGCAAATACAACATAAAAGAGTGAAACACATCTTTGCATCATGAAACAGTTGTTCCACAACATATAAAAATGTAACACATCTTCAACTGATAGTCCACAATAGCATCCTCCACCCTTCCAACCAAGAGGAAGGAGGGAACTCAGTGGAGGGGAAGCATGACCTGAAGGGTACCTGCCTTCACTGGGCACTATACAGGCTGACTCAGGTTTGGTGTACTGGTGGAATGACCTGGCCTAGTTGCCTCCCAGGATCTACATCCTACTGGGTTCTACTTCCTGGGTCCCTACACCTGTGAGCCTGCCTCAGATGGAGAGAAGAGAATAGCCCAAGACTGAGAGTGGGACAGCTGTGGATGCAGTGTTCAGACAAAGCAAAGGAGTCTCAATACAGATGAGGGATGAGGCTTGAAGTGTGCTGGTCGGGGAGCTTTGCAAGGGTGTACTGACCATGCTGTTGTGAGCACTTCTGCCATCAGGGGCACCTTACTGGACTCGGCCAGACCGTATGGATATGAAACTGCTGGCTGTGCCAGCCACCAGCACGGTACGCTTCCACTGTGCAGCTGCTGGCAACCCTACCCCCTCCATCTCCTGGCTGAAGAATGGCAAGGAATTCCGAGGGGAGCATCGCATGGGGGGCATCAAGGTAAGTCTGGGAAAGGGGCACAGATAGGTAGGGCCTGGATACAGAGGGTATAGCCCATATCATTTGTCGTAGACCAGCCTCGACAAAAATACCTTTTGCCAGGGTAGGGGCATGAGATTTTAGAAACAGAAGTAAAGGGAAAAGTAATAAAACTGAAACCATAGAAAAGTACCAGGAGGGCATTCCAGTGAATACTGACATTTTCCCTGTTTAGTTTTCCTTATATGTTTATATCCAAATACAAAAGGAGAAGAAGGCAACAAAAGACTTCCTTAACTTGATACAAACTACAGGTAAAACAGTTAATTACTTTCACACTTTGAGGTGTCAAGTCTTTAGCATTTTGTTGTTTAAATAGCGAAGCCACTCTAGACCAAGTATCCTGAAAGCAGTCACTTCCTAGGTAACCTTATATTACAAAAGAAAGAGCAGAAGTATGTTTGCATAGCCTATCAGGATGAAAACAGGCTCACATTTTTGGGCATCCACAGTCACTCACCTACTAACTTTACCTGCAGCTTAGGCACCGGCACTGGAGCCTGGTCATGGAGAGTGTGGTGCCTTCTGATAGTGGCTACTATACCTGCGTGGTTCAGAACAAGTTTGGGAGCATCCAGCAGACTTACACACTGGATGTACTGGGTAAGAGCCAGGCTGGGTGACTAAAGCAGGTCAGCCTCAGGCCATTGGACGCACTGCACCTGACCTGTCTGTGTCTTATAGAGCGCTTCCCACATCGGCCCATTTTGCAGGCTGGGCTGCCAGAAAACCAGACAGCCACCCTAGGAAGTGATGTAGAGTTCCACTGCAAGGTGTACAGTGATGCCCAACCACACATCCAGTGGCTGAAGCATGTTGAGGTGAATGGCAGCAAGACAGGCCCGGATGGCAAGCCCTATGTCATCGTACTTAAGGTGGGCTCTGTTGTTGGCAGCTGGTTGGGTGGATGGGTTAGCTGGAAGTGCCTTGCCCTGGTCCTTAAGTCCCTCTTTGGCTGAGGAATACCTTGGGACTGGGATCCACGTGTTGGAGTTTCTGGGAAGGGGCACCTGAGTCTCAGAACTTATCACCTGTTCTGAGCTCCAGGCAGGCTCTGTGTTACTTGTGCCCTCCCGTAGGACTTGTTTCCCTGTTTGCTCTGAGGCTTGGGCCTAGAGAAGGCTTCTCTTGGGCGATAGCTGTGGGGGCTCAGGACAGGGGGATGTCTGCTGTACTAGTACCCTCTGACATCAGAGTACTGGCTGTCCACTCTCCAGCTGCCTTCACTGTAGCACTAGCTCCACCCTGCCTTGACGGATGCTTCCTGCCTCCCTCTGCCTGTAGCTTTGCTTCATAGCCTTAGGTGGGGGCAGAGAGAGAGAGAGTGTGTGAGTTTGGGCTTTGCAACACAGGAAAGAGAGACTTGGAGGTCTGGTGGGAGAGAGGAACAGGTCTTGGCAGGAGTTGGTATCCTGGCTGTTGAGAGAGACCACTAGGGCCATGTCCAGTGTACCTCCCACTGTGGGTGTGTGGCTTCCTGAGCACAGGCTGATGTGATATGACCCTTGGGAGGAAGATTTGAAGAGTATGGGTTCTCTCTCTCTCTCTCTCTCTCTCTCTCTCTCTCTCTCTCTCTCTCTCTGTGGTTTTTCTCTCTTTGTCTGTGTCTCTCTCTCTCTGTGCTCTCTTTCTCTGTGTGTTTCTCTCTTTGTCTCTGTCTCTCTCTCTCTCTGTTTCTCTCTCTCTTTGTGTGTGTGTGTGTGTGTGTGTGTGTGTAGGGAGAGTGGACATGGGAGGCCAGTCTTTGAAACCACTCCCACCACTGCCATTATGTGCCTCACTTCAGGCAGCTTTCCAGTGCTTCCTCCCCCAACCCATTCTTTGGCATCTCCCTTGCCCTGTCTTGTCCTCATTTTCTTCTAGAGATATCCTGGATGAGTGACAATCTGAAGGCAGATGCACACCTTTATCTTTCGGTTTGTCAGAATGGGATGGGTACATTTGTTGAGCCATCAATTTCATAAGCATGGCTGAGAAGGCATTTTGGTGGTATGTTCACAGTCTTCAAGTAGGTGATAACTGACCCACCTCTGACTCATCTTCTGTTTCTGATGCCTTAATAATACTGGTAGCTCCCAGCCAGCACTGACTTCCTACATCCTTCAAAGCCCCTCAGGTCTGTGCTGTTCTCTTGCTTAGAAGTTTTCAGAACCTTCCAGGGGCTGAGCCCTGTGCTGCTTCAGAACATCGACTTTCCACCATTCTCTGGCTGACACTGACTTCCTCTGGTTTTCTCTCCATACATCTGTCTGCCCATCGTTTTTTCTGTACTAACTCTGCATGTTGCTTCTTTGTGGCACCATGCTGCCCAAGTGCCCGATGCTTACCTTGGGACAGAGAACTATCCACCAATAGAGGGACTGGTTAAAGGCTCCGTGCCTTGGTTCAGGATGCAGAGGGCATCCATTGCAGTGGTAAAGTTGTAGTTGTCAAGGTGGTAGCAGAGGTGGCATTTTCCTTGAAGCCTGTCTGATCATCTCTGTGTGGACTGTGCTGTGGTACCCAAAGGGACGTGCTGGTGCTTGCCTATTGATTTCTGTTCTCTTTTGTAGACATCAGGCATTAACACAAGCAACAAGGAGCTAGAAGTTCTGTCTTTGCGCAATATCACCTTTGAGGACTCAGGGGAGTACACCTGTCTGGCAGGCAATTATTTCGGATTTTCCCATCACTCTGCATGGCTGGAGGTACTGCCAGGTATTTGCTTCTGCTGCTGCTGCTGCTGGTGGTGGTGGTGCTGGTGCTCCATCTGTCCTCTTATGGTGCTGGCTCAGAACATAACAAAGCTGCCAGGGACAGCAGGGTGCACTTATGACTTACTGCAGTCCATCCTGTGGTAATCACCCTGGCCTTGTGCTTGGTATGGGAGTGTCACCCTGCCTCGTCTTGATCTTGCAAAGGCCTCCCCCACAATCCTCTAGTTGGATTTCCACAGTCTAGCCTTGAGGCTCTGGGATCTCCTGGGAGCCTTGGTGGTGGTGTGGATGCTTCTGGCTCTGCCAGGCTTCTCTCCTGAGTCTGGTCCCTGCTGACTCATAGATGTTTTGGGCTACCAATGTGAGTTGGGGACGTAGGTCACCAAACTCTGAGTATCCCAGTAGCTTTGCACCCCTACAGGTACCTAGAACTCAGGGCAATGGGAAGTCCCACAAGGCTGGATGAGGCCCCAACATTTATGTCTTTGCAGCTGAGAGAGAGCTGGCAGAGAGTAGTGCGGCTGGCAGGTTATCTGCAGGCACCATCAGCTTCTGGGTGGGCTTCTCCATCTTAATCTTGACTGCAACTGTGACACTCTGCTACCTGCGTAGAGTCTCAAGAAAGAACCTGAGGTCTCCCAATGTTGACAATAGCTTCTGCTTCACACCTGAGCAACAGGTAACAAAGTAGATATCAAGTTTTGATCTCTCTGTTGTACCTTGGAACTCCTAAAGTCCCAGTAGTACCTGAGGCCTGCTTGGTACTCATTTCTCTGCAGTCAGATAAGCTGACCCTTCCCTATTCCTATCCTCCACATGGATCCCACGTTACTCAAAACAACTTTGAGTCTTCAGTAACTAACCACTGTTTGAGCATCCCTCTTCTTGGCCCTACATACTGCCTCACATGGACTTGACCTTGCTACTCCTGGAAGTTACACCACCTCAACCTTTTCCCAATGCCCAGCGTCCATTGTCTGGCACCAACCTATCCCCAATGATCCAAGCAGGTGACCTCCGTGAACTCTGATATACCCTTGGTCCACATCGTCCACCCAGTTTCAAGAGAACATACTGTAATGGCCAGTATTTCTGAGCTTGAGCTGCCAGCCGACCCAAAGTGGGAAATATCTAGAACTCGGTCAGTGCTGGTGGGGTTTTATGTATACTTGGAGGAGGTTCTGTGGCTGGGGGCTAGATGGCTACCAGGCAGAGGTCTGTTGGAGGTGGGGTCCAGGGTGAGACTTGGGTTACTCCGTCTTCATGAGCAAGAGCCCATTGCCAGCTATGGATACAGTGGCACAGGGCCATGAGGGCTCGGGGTCCTGGGCACATACTCACTGTCTCTGCTTCTTCGGACAGGCTGACACTTGGTAATTCTCTAGGAGAAGGCTGCTTTGGCCAGGTTTTTATGGCAGAGGCTGTTGGCTTTAACATGGACGACACTGTCAAGCCTGTCACTGTGGCTGTGAAAATGCTGAAAGGTGAGGAGGGGGAGAAGTAGCAGAGGGCAGTGGGGGCTGCAGGGCCACCACCTGACATTCCCACTTCCAACACAGATGATGCCAATGACCAGGACTTGTTGGGCCTGGTGTCTGAGATGGAGATGATGAAAGCTATTGGCAAGCACAAGAACATTATCAACCTGCTGGGGGCCTGCACACAGGGTGGTAAGTACAGCAGGTGGGTGGACAGTTAGATCGGGACCCCTGAGTCACACAACATCTCCGAGGTATCTGTGCTTCCAGGGCCATTGTATGTGCTGATGGAGTATGCCGCCAAGGGCAACCTCCGGGAGTTCCTGCGGGCACAAAGGCCTCTAAGCATGGAATACTATGGTGCCTCCAGGCTGCCAGAAAAACAGCTTACCCGCAAAGATCTAGTGTCCTGTGCCTATCAGGTGGCCCGAGGTATGGAGTACCTGGCTTCTCAGAAGGTGAGCAGGGCTGGGGCACAGGCGAGGTAGGGTCTTTCTGAGTGGAAGAGTGGGTGTCAAGCTTGCTTAGGCTAGGGAGGTGTCAGTTTAGCACAGGTTCCTTTCATGCCTCCTCAGTGTATTCACAGAGACTTGGCTGCCAGAAACGTGTTGGTGACTGAGGACAATGTGATGAAGATTGCAGATTTTGGCCTGGCCCGTGATGTGCACAATCTGGAATGCTACAAGAAGACCACAGATGTGAGCCCCATTTCAGGGTGGTTGGGGTGCAGTGCTCCACCAGGGGACACCAGACAGCCAACAACTCTCCCTCTGCCTAGGGCCGGCTACCTGTGAAGTGGATGGCACCAGAGTCCCTGTTTGACGGAGTCTACACCCACCAGAGTGATGTGTATGTGTCCTAACATAGGATGGGGATTGCAAGACCCAAGTCACACCTATCACAGCCTTTAGGCTCTATTCCGTCTCCTCATTTGAGACAACAGCATAGCCCTGCCATGCCTCTCATCCACACACCCCTCCTTGCCCATTGGTAACCTGTCCTGTTGTAAAACTGTTATAGTAATTGACCAGGAATAACAGGCCTCTGCCCTCACTCCCATACAGGTGGTCTTTTGGAGTCCTGCTCTGGGAGATCTTTACACTGGGGGGCTCACCATATCCTGGCATCCCAGTGGAAGAGCTTTTCAAGCTATTGAAAGATGGCTACCGCATGCACAAGCCTGCCAGCTGCACACATGACCTGTGAGCAAAGCATTCCTTACTCACTCCTCTAACTAGTCCCTGGGAGTGGCTGGTTTCCGACCAGGGCTCCTGATAGGAGGCTAGTAGCCTTGGGTGAGGTAGGGATGGACAACAGGCCAAGAAACCACAGTCGTATTTGCCACAGGTATGGGATCATGCGGGAATGTTGGCATGCAGTGCCTTCACAGAGGCCCACCTTCAAGCTTCTGGTAGAGGGTTTAGATGGCATCCTCACTGTGACATCAACCCACGTAAGTACCACTCAATCCTGCCCTCTCTGCCTTTTCTGGTTCCTGTGCAGGCTGCTCCTCCAAGTTCCAGTAAAGGGGTTGGCTTTCAAGGGCCAGCCTGAACATAGATGGCCGTGGGATCAAGAGGATGCATACTAACATAGTCCTATGACCTTTTCTACCAACAGGTATACCTGGACCTATCCGTGCCTTTTGAGCAGAGCTTGCCAGGTGATGAGGATACCAGGAGCCCCAGTTCCTTAGAGATAACTGTTCACCCACAACCTGCTACCCCCAACCCAATGCAGGAATTGGAGGCCTCAGACATGAGGGGCCAAGAATCCCATAGACCAAGCCCCAGTTAATGTTTATGTATATAAAATGTATGGAGTCTTTACAAGTTGTATTTGCTGTAGGGTTAACACTTCTTATGTGACACTTTGTTTTATAGCATTGACTATTATGTTTCAAACCTAGTAAGAAAAAGCAGTGAACTTACTCTTGTTATTTTTTTGTACTGTTACTGAGCCCTTGACTTTGGTGGCTGTCTCTTGCCTATAAGCAGTGCCAGGACACTGTCTCAGGGTAACTTTTCTCGGAGCCCAGCATGTGGTTTGTCAGCCCACATTGGCAGAAGTAGTTTTGTTAATGCAAACAACTTCCTTTCCAAAAAACAAAGAGATAACCAGTTCTGATTCGCACCTGTGCCACTTACCTTCCATTCTGGCATCTGTACAGCTACATCCTCACTCTCTGTGGGGACTGGTTATGAGATTTGTCTCTGTGGGGGTAGAGATAATAACTGGGGAAGAATCTTAGCTGTTGACTGGTCCCTAGTACAAAGTGCTGGACTCAGGCCCCAGGAGGACTAATTGTCTTACCTTTTCCTTCCCAGTGTGAGGGCAGCTGGGCTTGGACATGCTTGTCTGTGACCCAAACTACCTCTCAGAACATCAGGGTTACCAGTTTAGAGGTTCCAAAGAGAGGATTTAAGAGAGTTAGTGTCTATAGGAGGGTACCATGGGGGTGTGAAGGACGTACTCTGGGACTGCCTTGCCAGAGGAGGGATCCTATGAGGACACAGGATGCTCAGATATATGTAGTAACTTCTGTGGAAAGGAATGCCTTTAATCCCAACACTTGTTCTACGAGACCAGTCTGGTCTACACAACAAGTTCTAGGACAGCCAGATCTATGTAGAGAAGAAGCTGTAGGTCTGGATGTTTGTTGGTTCCCCCACAGCAACCAAACAAGGGGCACCAGACAGCTTCATACCAAGGACTCAGAGCCATGAAGGTACCTGGTGACAGTGAACAGGCAGGAGGAAGTAAAGAGCCTGAGCCTCCTACTCAAATCTCCCAAGTCCTATTGATGTTAGGTTCCTTCTACTGTGTCTAGCTTCCTCTGATCGAGAGGAGTTTCTCTACCCAGATGCCTTGCCTTTTGGACATGGGTTGTGATAATGATAGTCGATTTTCTTGTTTGCTCTGAGTAGTACTGGGAATAGGCTGGTTCCCAGTCTGACACTCCTGCTTACTAACATTGGCCTGTGGCTGGCCATCATCCTGGGTTGGCTATGGAGGCTCAACCGGTTGTGTCTATCTTACCCTCAGTGATTAAAGTACCTACTGTAGCAGTTTGCCAAAAAGGCAATCTATGATCTGTGGGGATGTGGCATTTTCCTGATACCTAGGACTGCCTTGATTGTCTTCCACATATAACTTTGTACAAGTGTCCCCAGTTGTAGTGATCTAGCTGCCCTCACTCCCCCTCCCCCTGACCCACAGGGGAACTTCCTTGTGGTCTGTAATTGACAAGGATGCTTGTGTTCTTTCTGGCCAGTGGGTCTCCACAGAAGGAGTAGAGGTGTAAAAGGTTGCTGGGCAAAATAAAGGTTGTTGTTCTTGCACCTGAAAAGAAGCCTCTGTGTCTCAATCCCGGCACCCCCCGTCCCCCCGCCACCAGTCTTGGCTATACAGGCTGCGCTGGCTGCAGCAGGTGGAGGTTCCACCAAGATCTAGAAAGTGGGGATTCGTGATCGGGGTTCCTCAGTCCGAGGAGCGTATTGGGGAAGGTAAAGTGTTTTTATTTTTCATCCCCAGAGATAACTCTGAGGAACATCCCCCAAGAGATAAGCAAGTATAAAGAGGCAGGAGGGTGAATTGAAAGGCCTCAAAAAATAACTCAAACTCGTAAAGCAACAAGGCACAGAAGTAACAAGACAGCCAAAGCTTTTGTACAGGAGGGGGTTTAAATGTTTGTTCCAGACTGGGAACAAACCAAGTCAGATTAAAAGAAGTGTGTGTGTCTTCATCCCCAGAGATGCTCTGAGGGATGCCCTCTGGAAGATTGGCCAGTAGGAAAGAAATAAAGACGAGGTAGGAGGGTGAATTGAGGACCTCAACAGATAAAATGTGTAGAGATGTATGTTACTGTGTTGACTGTGTTGTCTTTTGTGTTCTGGAAAAAGACATTTGATCTGCGAACTGCTAAGAAAGGTATTTTGACTTTAAAATACAGGCCTAAGGATTTGATGCTTTGGAAAAGAGGTTCTGCTTTTGTCTCCACAGAGGATGAGAACCTGTGGGTTCATTGCACATTTATGTGGTTTAAATCACTGAGAACCCCTGAAATGTTGATGTAAAATACTCCCTAGAATGCAGCGCCCCCGCTCAGCAGGAAGTAGCCAGACAGGTTGACGATGCCCAAATTCCCTAAAAAATTGATAAAGTGGGGCCCCTTCAATGGTTCCAGAGCAGGAGCAGTGAGCCTGCTTCCCTGAGTTCTGCTCCACTCCATGCAGCAGTTTGAATCCAGAGTGAGTGCGGCTGGGGCCAGAAGGGAGCTGGAGCAGAGCTTTGCCACCACAGCTACTGCCGGACTTGCTCTCTCACAGACTGTGCAGATGGCTGAGACTGTCAACCAGCAGGCTGAAAACAGTCAGCAATGCTTTGCTTTGGACATTCAAAATTCAATTGGGCATATTGACCTTGAACCAACAAGTAGCTCTGGTTCAGGAGCAATTGGACTATCTTTGGACTTGTCAACAGTTGTGAATTACTCATGGCACTGTATTGCATGCTTCTGCTACTGTTATGGAATTCAACCGTCATATGAGAAGGGTTTGGAATACTGCTTTTGTTAATTTTACCACCCAGTTAGTGCATGCTTGATGGTTGCAGTGCTGGTCTGGCTCCTTGGCACTGTCAGTCCTGGGGATACTTGGTTTAGGGCTATGTGTCTGGGTAGCCACAGATGGGCAATACTTGGGGAGCAGAATGCTACCTAAAACAGGGACTATTAGAGGGCTATTTCCCATGACAGACAAGGTATTATAAAATAAAATGGGGGGAGTTGTTGTGATCCAGCTGCCCTCACTCCCCCTGACCCACTGGGGAACTTTCTTGTGGTCTGTAATTGATGATGTTTGTGTTCTTTCTGGTCAGTGGGTCTCCGCAGAAGGAATAGCGGTATAAAAGGTTGCTGGGAAAAATACAGGTTGCTGTGCTTCCACATGAAAAGAAGCCTCTGTGTCTCAATCCCGGCACCCCCCCCCCCCGCCAGTCTAGGCTATCCAGGCTGCGCTGGCTGCAGCACCAGTGCCTGGGGTTCTGAGCATTTGGTCTATCACCACTGTCATCCAAACCCTGCTCTGAGCCTGGGGAGAGAGTACATTGGGGCAAGGCATTGTCAGCATGGTGTGTGGAGTGGGGTTCATAATGGGAGAAGGACTATGCATACATGTGCATCTACTGACAGGGTCACAGGTATAATTTATGACATCTCTTTTTATTAATTGTTACATGCATGTGTATATGTTGCTATATATATACACAGTTATATATTGCTAACTGTAAACCAGTCATTCTGTATAGCTAGCAAGTATGGTTTCACGACTGGCTATTTGATAATGGATATCCAACTTGTATGCTCTTCCTTGGGCTCAGAAAGTTCTATAAAAAGATGAAGAAGGTTCCTAGGACTCAGGCATTAAACCATGGCTGGAAAAACTGAAACTGACAAGATTAATAAGGCCCTTCCCCTCCCAAGGTTATATAGGTGCTGAGCAGGATAGCTGAAGCGGTGAGTCATGCAGAGATACTCAGGCTTCTGATTTTCATGAATCACCCATTTTAATATGAGCCTTGGTGATGCTGTTGCATTTGAGTCATTCATATTATTGTAAGTAATCCCTTACCTGTACTCCTGTTAATTAACTTCAATTAACTTGAGGGACTAGGTTTTGCACTGTCTTCCCTGTCAATTTCTAGATTCCTTTTGATTTTCTATCCAGATACATTGCAGGAGGGCCGTGTTACCATCAGCACAGATACAAAAGCATAGTGGGTTTTTTCCTCCACTAGCAGGCTTCCTCTCCATGTTGTTTGGTTCAGTCCAGATAGATATGTTCAAGGTTAAGTCCTGAAGATATTTACCTGAAGCTGCAGGTGGTCATAACTCTTGTGAGTTAACTATGGCCGTGTCATGTCCAAAAGACAACATTTCACAGCATGTCCCCTCATCCTCAGTCACAATATTCAGGACCTATTTCTATATAATACTCTCTGAGTCTTGTAAGTCAACTATTGCTGTGTCATGTCCAAAAGACAACATTTCACAGCAAGTCCCCCATCCACAGTCACAATATTCAGGACCTATTTCTATAATGCTCTCTAAGTCTATGGCGAGTGGCTTTTCTTCATGCCCCATACAGAACTTAATGTTCATGGTCACTTTAGCATTTTGAGGTTTCAAGGCTGTGCATTTACGGCTACCTACTACAGAAAGAAGAACCTCTGACCAAGATTGAGAACTGAAGAGATCTGTTTGTAGAAATAGAAATATCCACAAAGCAGTTACTAGTAGCATAATCTTAAAGGGCCGTGACCCTTCCAGCCACGGTCCTCTGATCAGGTGCTGTACTAACGTTTTGTAGTGCAGATCAGAAGGAAACTACTTAGACACTAACTCTCATGTCACTGTTGCACCAGTGATTTTTTTTTCTTGCCCTTTAATAAAAAGTTTTAATTTCATGAGATCTTATTTGTTAATTTTTTGTCTCATTTCCTATTAGATGAGGGTCCTATTCAGAAAACCCTTACCTGTGCTTAGAAGTGGGATTATTTTCTCTACCATGTTATCCCGACCCGTGGGATAGGAATGGGGGTCCCTGATAAACCTAGTGGAGAGGAGTGAAAGGAGACGAGAGACACGAAATGACGGCAAGACAGGATTCCTGAAGCTGTTCCCTTTATTCCCTCTCAGAGGCTGTTATATAGCAAATGGGCAAAAGGGGGGGGAGGGAGAGGTGTCAGGAAACTCTGGTCTGCTGGAATTCAGGTCTGGAGACATCCCTAGCTGATAAGTAAATACTGAGGGTCTGCGATTGTTGACTAACAAAGGAAAATGCTAACTGATTCCAGACCCTGGTGCCTGCAGGTCTCTGTTAGGAGATAAGAGGCCAGGTTGATTTCCTAGACCCTGCAGAGAGGATAGAGGTAAATATTTTTCTTAACTTGTAAGCTCAAAATGCAGATCTTGAAATACAGGGTCCTCCCCCCCCCCCCCCCCCACCGTGTCCTTTGGCATTTTCAGAGTATCAGGTCTCATTCTGACATCCATGACCCATTTGTTACAGAGTCTGTGGTAGAAGATAAGGGACAGAATTTCATTTTCTGTATACTGAAAACAGGTTTTCACAGCCATCATATCTGAGACAGTATCTTCAAATGCAAACATATATATAATGAAACACAAATATGTATGCAACATTACATTAGGTACTCGTGAGAGCATTTTGCTTATCAAATGTAATAAGTGGCCAAGCTCTGACCACTCAGAGGAAGGCATGGCAACCACTTGCATTAGAATAAATTTACTTCCTAATGTGAACAAAGGATCCCACTTATAAACCACGTTACATGAGAAACAGCAGCACCACAACCACATGAAGATTCTTTGGGAAGCTGGGTGGAGCTGGTGGCAAATGCTTGTAATCCTTGCAAAGAGGAGGCAGAGGGGAGGCCTACCAGGTGTTCAAGGGCAACTTCTGTTATAGAGCAAAGCAGAGAGCAACTTGTGCTATGAGAGATTCTTTAAAATGCCAATGGGCTCAGTAACTTTCACTTTCCTATGCTGAGCAGTAGGCTAGAAAGCTTGGTAGCTTGTAGAAACTGCTGGAACCAACATCATTGCTTGTTCTCTTGGTCAAATGCACTGACAAAAACAAAAACAAAGCACTCTCTCCAAACCTCATCTGTCACTCCATTTTGTTCTATTCTTTTGAGACTGGAACCCTAGATGGGGCTGGCCTCAAATTCTTGCATCTGTTTTGTCAGCTTCTGCAGGGCTGGAATTCAAGGCAGGAATTGCATCCAGTCACCATTGAATCTTCACAGAGGACATCTCACCCTCATGAGAACATGGGCTGTGAGGAGTCACCAGACTCTGAGGAGATGGTGGTCTACCAGCTGTGAGACCCACCAGTCAGAGGCCCAGTGTCAGGTCTCCATGGCCTGGGGGCTGCTCTCACTATGCTGAATTTCACAAACCGCCTCCTCCACTGCCTCAGCAGTTCCTCAGCAGCTCTTTTAAACAATCTCTAGTGTGCACATGCTCAGTGTTCCAGACTGAATGCACATGTTGAGGGGCGGGGGTGGAACACTTCCTCCCTACTTTCTCATTGGGCCAGAGTACCTCTGGAGTAGGCTTAAAGCTCATGTTATTTCTAGTGGATGTGTTTTGTGTGGCTCTATTTGGAGGCTGGCACTTTCTGGTGGGATGTAGTGTTGGTGGGAAGGATCTGGAGCATCTTAAGGGGGAGAAACATTAAGGAGTATCTGAACACTGGGGGTTTGCACATTTGCAGGCCTCTGGCTCCACACAAGAAAAGGGAGACACTCTGGCCTTCCTGGCCTACTCATGATCGACAAGGGAGGGCCTTGTGGCCAGCACTGCACACCTACCATCCCATAGTTCTTGCTCTGCTTCTCTTCACCGCCTCTCACCTCATCTCATTTCTCCCAGCCTCACAACACCTGGACCACAAAACCTCTTTGGCCATGTCTGGGAGGCTACCATATAGCTCTGCTTTCTTACAAAGAGGAGAAAATTAAAAGTAGTTAGTCACCCTCTCAACATCTTACTGCTTCTTGTATATGACAGGGACCCTAAGCAAGTCAAGTCCACACATAGGTAGTATTATTCCTTTAAAAACGGTGGCGGTGGGTGTGTAGACGAACACAGGATAGATGAGACATGCGCAAAAGGAAAAGACAAGACACGCGGCTCCCACGTGGGTGCGCTTTAATGGGGAGAGGGTAACACGATAAGGGATGGGGTGTGCAAGACACACAAGGGTGGGGCCAGAAGAGGGGTGAGAGAGAGAGTGAGAACTCGTGGAAGCTCACTTTTAACGGGGGGCGCAAGGTTATCTGGGAGACCCGCACCTGGGCACGCCAGCGCGCACAGGTGATGGTACTCCAAGAGGAGTATGGGAGCTGTAGTTTTCAAGGGAACAACATTTCAACCTTTTTGATTTATTAAAAAAAAGAAAAAATTGGGGAGTAGGGGTCTTAGGGTGTAGGGAATGGGGGCGTAGCCCGGTCTCTCATGACTGCTTCCTGCTGACTTTGGGCGTCGAGGGGTCCAGGGGATGTCCGGTGAATGTCTGGTGTTTTGTTGATCCGGCGGGGGGGGGGGTGTCCGATGTTCTGTTGGTCCGCTGGCATCCTGAGATGGCTGATTGAAGGAGTCACCTCCGTCCGAGTTCTTCTTCTGAGTAGCTGGTTAAGATGCTGGAAGGCAAAAATCGCATTAGTGGAGAAAGAAATTAGGGAAAAGAGATCTGGAAGACTTGGAAGGTTAGAGGGGAAACTTAGGGGTGGTGGAGGGGTCCTAGGAATGAAAGAAAGAAGAAGAGAAAAAAATTAAATGATACTTATTTTGTTACTGATCCGCTTGTGTTTTATTTGCTTAGGTGGATTGACCTGTTAAGTGATTTTGTTAAAGATCTGCTTACCGCTGGAGCCCTTGGCTTCGTATTTGATGATCTGTAATGACAGCTGAATGGTTATTTAGAACAGGAAGATCAGGTGGCAGATGGGGTAGGGGGGGCTAAGCCTGGTGTCTTTTGGAACTTGAGGGAGCAGGGTCCCGTCTGGGTTACCGTGTATGAAGGATTATTTTGAGCTGTGGAAATAAATGGCTTAAGGTGTGTCAGGTGGATCCAGTGAGGAATCCCTTTTAACTTGGCAGCTGTGGGAGTTAGAAGAATTACTCTAAAGGGTCCCTGCCATTTAGGAGCAAGAGGTGAGGGGCGTTGACCTGGGGGTGAGAGCAATACCTCATCTCCTATTTTAATTGGTGGAGGACATGGGTTAGTGCAGGGCTGAGGTAGAGTGTGGTCTGCAAAGTCCCATAGAAGTGAACGTAAGTGTGAAAGAAGGGGAGTGAGCAGGTGATCTGGGAAGGGGGAGGTTCCTGGTGAGAGGCCGGGTGTTAAGACCGGCCGCCCATACATAAGTTCAAAGGGTGAAATGAAAAGGGGGCCCTTGGGGAGAGCCCGAAGCCTGAGAAGAACAAGGGGCAGAAGTCTTACCCAATCGCGTCGGCGGGAAAGAGACCTAGATCTGGGAAATATCTGCACAGCGGAGAATGAGAGGGAGATCTGAGGGTGGAACGGTTGGGGGGGGGGAGATTTCTGGAATCTGTTGAAGGAAGAGAGACGGCGGCGGAGAACGCCAGTCTCTTCGGGGGCGTGGGTTTTAGAGATTCCAGGAGTTGACCGAGAGGGGAACCAGGGGGAATTGTTTTTGATGGTCGAGAACCCATGGCAGATGGTGGTACCGAGCACCGGAGGCACACGGAGGTGCCAAGAATACGGCAGTTCTGGATACAGGCGTCCCTGGTAACCAGAAGGCCGCGGTTGGCTGTCTAACTGTCCCAAACCCGGCAGCGGCCGAGAGGGGGCAGTTACGCCGATTTGGGGCTGACCGTACAGCCGGAGAAAGAGGAAGTAAGAAAGAAGGAAAAAAGGCCAGGGCACCAAACCCTGGAGAGAACGCTGAGAGCACCAAACTCTCAGTGGCGTCAGAACCAAATCTGCCAGAGGCAAAAGACCAGGAGAAGGGCGGGGGGGGAAGGAAGGCAACTCCAACCCGGATTTGCCAGGGGAAGCTGGCCGGACGTCCCCAAGCGTACCAAGGAAGGAGAAGCCCGCAGGGGGGTAAACTCACGAATCAGTTGGAGATGGCCGTGGCGAGAGGTGGTGGTCCCAGTTCTGACTCTGTGTCCGGCGTGAGGTCCTGGGCTCCGGGAGGCGCCAGAGGCCCGGAGTCCGGACCTCGGGTGGAGAGTCCTGCACGGAGAAGTCCCCGAGTCAAACGGCACCAATATTATTCCTTTAAAAACGGCGGCGGTGGGTGTGTAGACGAACACAGGATAGACGAGACACGCGCAAAAGGAAGAGACAAGACACGCGGCTCCCACGTGGGTGCGCTTTAATGGGGAGAGGGTAACACGATAAGGGATGGGGTGTGCAAGACACACAAGGGTGGGGCCAGGAGAGGGGTGAGAGAGAGAGCGAGACCTCGTGGAAGCTCGCTTTTAACGGGGGGCGCAAGGTTATCTGGGAGACCCGCACCTGGGCACGCCAGCGCGCACAGGTGATGGTACTCCAAGAGGAGTATGGGAGCTGTAGTTTTCAAGGGAACAACAGGTAGAATAGACTTTCTACTACTCTGCAGAACCGGCCAAGACCTATTGTGTCTAGTCCCAGTGAGGAACTGGTACCTGATGTTGATTTTGTACCAGGTCATCAACTTGGTGTTCCTGTGACTCAGCATGGACAGGGAGCTTGCATGACTCAGCCTGCACCCATGGCATTCCCCAGGCCCAGTGATTTGATAAACATTAGGAATGTAGAATGACGTAGTCTCTCTTGCCTGAGAAATAACAAAAGCATAAGTTTGAGTGATTTTATGATAATTAAAATAGAAACTCATTCCGAAGGAAAAAAGGAGAAAAAGGTTGTATCCTAATAAACTGATTTTTTAAAATTTACTGTGAGGTTTGTAAGTTCTACCTTGTCTCTTCCATCTGGATCACTTTTAGGATTGAAGGTGTTGTCAAACTAGTTGCCAAGATAGGGAAATGATTTGGGACTGGGGATAATGTTTAAAGGAGGAGGCATGTGCCACCTTCATCAAAGTGTCTTATTCAGAACTTAGTCCTTGCAAACTTCCACTCTATATCAGCAAGACACCATGAAAGGCACAAATACAAGGTTTTGAGAGAGAGGAAACTGGAAGATGCTGTTAGGTCTGATTTAAGCTCTGTAGTTGCTTCTAGAGAGGGCAACCTAGTAGTAGTTATATAAGCTCAAATTACATGTCCATTATAAATGCAAATTATATAGATCTGACAATCCACTTTGAGAAATACATTTTGTTGGGTATGGTGGTACATGCTGCTAAACCCAGAAATTCTGAAGTTGAGGCAGAATGATTAGAAATTTGAGACAAACTGAGAGTAAGATCCTACCTCAGGTAACAGGAAACATGATAGGGTGTCACATAAATGCTGTCACAACAACAGAGTAGCATTCAATCTAACTTTAAAATGTAAATCATAAACACCATGAAGCCTCTCAAGTTGTCTCCTCCATCTCCCACCAAGGCCTCTTTTATGACAGAAGGTGGTGTTGAACCAGGTGACATTTATGAATGGAATATTGTAGGGGCCGGATTATACAAGCCCATATTTTTATGCTGTATGGCAGTCAGAATTCTGAGCAACCTGGCAAGGTACAATTTGCACCTGCCACACAGACGGTGGTGGCTTAGCCTTTTGATAGTGATACAACCTGATGCTCTCCTAAGCAGGTGGTCAGGATATGCTAATATGTTTATCTGCTCCTTCTATTGTAATTTAGGTCTCAAGCATGGATTTTCAGTCTGTGTGACAGAACAGGCATAGATGTGGATGTGACCTAAGTCATTCTCCCTGCTACCTTGGAAACAGAATGCTAAACTTCTCCTTCAGTTTACATTTTGATATAAAAGCTATTTGAATAATAAACGAGGATGAATTTTAGGGTGTGAATTTAGGATTTCATGAAGGATCCCTAAAACTCCCTCCCAATATAGTTGTATGAGTTGTGGTTTCATTCTCACACCTCCACTCTGGTATGAGAAAGAGTTTATGTCTGGGCTGATCCCTGAATATTCGCACCCCACAATGTGAGGCTGATAGATGAACCTCCAAATATGGAGGAGAACGTGAGGAACCCATGAGAAAATTGCACCACAGATGGAAAGGTAAGGAATGAGTGCTCAGAAATAAGGGGTAGAATTTAAAAAAGCATGTAAGTGGGAGAATAAATCAAGAATAAAAATCATAAACAATAAGGTATATAGATGTGACAAGGAGACAGTATTCAGTTATGTATGTTGGCAGCTAAAGGAAGTTAAAGTAGAGCAGAAACAAAGGCAAAGATATTTAGAGTCTGTAGGCATTATGACCACAGAGATGCAGCTTTTAATGCCGCTGAATGGGTAGGAAGAATGAAGGGAATATGGCATTTGGCCCCAAAATGACCTAGGTTACCACTGAGATTGTCCATGCACATGTGCTATAGCTAACTGAGTTTGACCCACATGAAGTAGTGAGCTGAGTTTAACCTGCCTGTATGTAAGGAAAGCAGGAGACAAAGTTCAGAGAGCTAATACTACCTCCCACAGTCAGCACCCAGAGTCGGCCAATAGGACAGAGTAGAAGATTCAGGAATTCTCCTAATTTTATGATTACAAGTTAAAATAAAAAAGAAAAGATAGTAAGAATCAGCACAGCTCCACCCACTGGAGCTTGTGATGGCATGGCATGATCTTAGAGCAGCCACAATGACAGATACCAGAGAGCCTATAAATGTACCACTCACCTCTGACCTCTGATGGGACTTTTCAACTTAGAAAGCATGACTGGTGCCCAGGCAGAATGGGGATGAGGAACGGGCACCACCTGCTCCCTAGAAAGACAAAGACCCAGAAAGACAAAGCCAAGTGGCAGATGGAGGGAGCATGTTCTGCCAATATCAAGTTGTTTTCAGTACTGTGGCTCTGAAGTGAAGTTTAAAGTCAGAGATTGTGATGCTTCAGAAGTTCCATTATTGTACAGGAATGTTTAGGCTATCCTGAGGTTTTGTTTTCATTATGAAGTTGAGGATTGTTCTTTTGAGGTCTGTGAAGAATTCTGCTATAATTTTAATGGGTGTTTGTATTGAATCTGTAGATTGCTTTTGGTAAAATTGCCGTTTGTTGCTATGTTGGTTCTACCATCCCAAGATCATGGGAGATCTTTCCATTTTCTGATGTCTTAACTTTCTTTTTTCAAAGATTTAAAGTTCTTGTCATACAGATTTTTTCACTTGTTTAGTTAGAGTTACTCCAAGATATTTTATGGTATTTGTAGCTATTAGTAAAAGGTGGTGTTTCTCTGATTTCTATCTCAACTCATTTATCATCTGTGTAGAAGAGGTGAGTTTAGGTTATTTTCAGGTTCTGGCTATGACAAAATAATTCTATGAACATAGTTGAGCACATGTCCTTATGGTAAGGTTGAGCATCTTTTGTGTATAGGCCCAAAAGTTATATTCCTGAGTCTTAAGGTAGTTTCTTGTCTAGTGTTCTGAGAAATTGATATACTAGAATCCAAAGTGGCTGTGTCAATTTGCATTCCCACCAGCAGTATAGGAGTTTTTTCTTTACCCCGCATTCTCTTTAGTATAAGTTGGCATCAGTGTCTACTCTTGTTCCTGGGGTTCATCTTGAGGACAGTTTCTGGTCAGATAACTAAAGCTTTCTGTTCATTCCTGTGCTCCCTCTGCCCCACCTGGTGATTAGCTGTAGGGCATTGTTGACTCCATCTTTGGTGTGGTCATTTCCCTCCTGCCTGGGCAGAAATCCTTGTGCAGCAGTGAGATATATAAGGATTTCCCCAAAGTTGAATAAACGGCATTCTGCTGATCTCCTTTCGAATGACCCAGGTCTCTTTGTGTGTTCTTTCCATCTCCAGGCCCTTGCGCAACTCGCGTATGGTACAGTGGCGTGCAAACTGTAATTAGGGGGTAACACAGAATCAGGTGTTACAGAGGAATACTTTGCTTAGCCCAGATATACAAGGGAGAGCCTTGGTCCTGCCTCAGAGAGATGTGTCAGACTTTGTTGACTCTCCATGGGAAACCTTATTCTCTCTAAGGAGTGGTTGGGGGTGGGGTGGTGGGAAAGGTGGGGTGAGCGGGAGGAGGGAAGGGAGTGGGAATGGAGATAGATATGTAAAATGAGAAAAGATTGTTTTAGACAGATAGATAGACAGACGATAGATGGATAGATGGGTGGATGGATGGATGGATGGATGGATAGCATGATGCTAACAAATCTTCAGGTTACAAAAGGGGATTTATTAGAGTAGCGTGCACAAGCACGAGATGCTTTATAGTCTCCTGGTTGTCTGTCAGGCTGGAAAGCCAGAGAATCTAGAAGCTGCTCTGTTTTAGATACAATTAGTGATGCAGTCCCACCCTGAAGATGAAGGTTAGAAGCCTCTGAGAGCTACTGCTGTAGGGCAGTGCTGAGGGACTGGAGAATGAGATGACATCCAAGGGCAACAGCAGCATGTTAATGCGCTCTATGCAGAACAGTGGAGTTGGCATGTGATGGCTGTTTCTCCTCTTTCACACACATGCTGTTGGATGGCACTGCTCCCATTCATCCTGGGTCCTCCCCTGTCCATTTACTGTCTTACATGTCAGTCATCTCTAGAAATGCCATCAAAGACACAGAGAGATGCTTTATTAATCTCACAGATCACTATCTAATCACATTGACGTTCAAGATGAGTCATTACACACCCAGGCATGGAGGTTGGAAATAATGTTTGCGTTGAACGAAAGAGTTTCAAATTCACCTTGAGCCTGAGGATAAAGCTCGGGAATGTTTGTAAAGCAGAGTGAGAGTGGCCTGTGCATGTGTACTCAAACCTCACAGCTCTCATGGGTCACAGATTCAGAAAATGTTGGCGTTAATGTGAGGTGAGGTCCCCAGGGGACACTTTTCTCAGACCATGTGAAGGGTTGATGATTTTAACAGAGACATCCTTCACTCAATTCCTTCAACATTAACTACCACAGATGCTTTAGAAATGGATAAAGCATGACCATTCTGGGGTGGCTAGATTTCCAACTAAAACTTGGGTCTTTATTTCAAAAACTGGGAGAGTAGTCCTTACTAAATAGAAGAATAAGCTCTTTTAATTGGTACAGCGACCATCTGAGCTGGGTGTTCTTATTCCCATTTTACAGATGAGTACACTGTAGCTCAGGCTGGCTGAAGCAACCTGTTGCTAGCTGAAGGACAACCCTGCAGTCCTGAGAGGATTTGGCTCAGGCTCAGCTACTGCTTCCTACAATGTCCTGAACAATGTCTTTACTCTGTGCACATGGTTCTTTTTTAGCTCTAACCTTTCGCAGTCACACAAGAAGTCTAAGGTAGCACAGCTTCAGAGATCCAGAACCTACTATTTCCCAGCCAAGGATTACTCTAGGGCTTGTTAGTAGACGCCTGGTCTCCATCACTCTCACAGAGGACCCTGACCTCAACTATTCCTGGGAGCACTTTATTCTCACTTCCATATGAGTCTTCATAGGCTTCATCCCCCACCCTGCAGCATCCTATGGCCCCTGGGCAGACTCCTGGAGGGGAAAGTGGACACTGTCCTGCTAAGTGTGGATCAAGAGTGGAGCAGGGGGAGGCAGATGCTACCAGGTTGTGCATGGATCAAGAGGCTAAAAGGTGATGAGGATGTTCCATAGTTTTTGCATGTCTGATCCTGGGTGTCTAGTCCCCCCCCCACCCCAACCAGACCATCTGCCTTCTGCCTGCCTCTGACCTGAGCTGCAGACCGAGACAATATACCTCCTTCACCTGCCCACTAACACCCCCTTATGCCTTTGCATAATCCCCAGGGACTCTGGCTGTCTAGCTCCCTAAAGCATCTATGAGTTCCATCCACTCAGCCCAGAATTTCCCTATTGTCACCATTACACCTAGGACACAGATGAGAAGTCAGAAATCTCAGGCCACATTTGGGGAGGAGACTCCATAGAAGAAACCACACTCTCAAGGGTAAGCATGATCAGAAAGAGCTGCTCACTCATGCAAACTAATTTGGACTGTAGCCTAAGTAAGTGGGGAGCCAGTGAAAGTCATTGTATAAAAGAGGGTTATGGCTCATTGGAAACCTCTTTGACTGTGGTGTGGAGCTGGGTGGGGGGAGGGTGGGCAACAAGGGCCACAAGAACAAGTCCATTCTCCATTTATCTCTCATCCCCAAATGTACCTGAACAGTTGAAAGCAAGATTGCTTGAGACATAGTAGGTGCTGAATAAACATTTCTTAGCTGATTCTATTTGCTTAAGTCAATATGATGTCACAAATATCCCAGAGGAAAAGCAGGAAGGACACTTGGGCTGAGGATACCTTCTTCAAATGCTTAGCACCAGAAATGCTTCAAGTATTATATGTGGGGTATTCTGCAAATATATGACCAGGGATCTTCAGGGAAGGTTCAGGTGTAAGCGAGGAATGAATGTGTTTCATGCACACTGAAATACATAGCCCGACGTTGCTCTTATATAATGTGTTTAATAACTTCACGAAGCAAAGTGCTCTTTAATCATCCACTTGTGTCTTGTGACAGTCCCAGAGCATTTGGAATACCTGTACTAGAGAAGGTGGGGTTGAGACACCCGATCCTTCACTGGTCAGCATTACCAGGTGGCAATATGACAGGAAAGTCTAATGAGAAGCCAGCACTAAGATAGGAGGGTCATGGGAGCTAGCCTTTGTTTCTGGAAGTCAACCCATCTCCCACCTGACCAGTTGAGATGGAAGAAGCCGTTTTCTGGGGTCCTGAGGGGTGGGAGGCCTAACTGGAGAGGGTCCTGGTCTCCACTTACAGAAGGAAATTGGAATGGAGCACTGGTGTTTCTGTCCCTGAATGGAATAAGAAATCAGGTGGGACGATTTTCCATTACCTGCCCTATGGAGCTGGGGACAGTGCAGTGTTCAGAGAGTGAGACAGTGGGAAATTCACCTGGAAATCCCCAGACCCAATGTCTGGCCAAAATAACATAGTCCTTCTGAGAGAACAACCCTGACCCATGGGGTGCTGCTTTCTCCAAAGGAGCCACCTAACCACCAATGTCTTCCTGGTCCTGCAGGATAGGGGATGAGTCAGGTGTGGCTTGTTGCAGGGAGGGAGGTGTTATGCTGGTTAATTTGTCAACTTGATACAAAATGGTCTCACCTGGGAAGAGGGAATCTCAAGTGAGGCGTGGCCTCCACCAGATTGCCCTGTGGATATGGATGTTGGCCATAGTCATCATGAATGATTGATGGGGGAGGGCCCAGCCCACTGTGGGCTAGCAAGAAAAGATGTGTGTTGTACAGAAGGTATATGGGACAGGTCTGAACTGAACTGGGTGTTCTTTTTTTTAAAGTTTTGTATGGGTGTTTGGTTTGCATGTATGCCTGTGTACCTGTCGCGAGCTGCTGAGTTTAGCCACTTCAATCACTGTGACTTTCTCAGCTCAATGTTCTCTTGTGAGTAGTGCTATGAGGACTCAGTGCCCTTCTCCCCAGAGATAAATGAGTAACCAGACCAAGTGAAAGAATTGTCTTTATAATGACTCTTTACCAGCAATTTCAATATCCAATGCATCAATGGGGTTTACAATCTTAATAGGCATGGGGGACTGATGAAGGGAACACACAGGCAATACAGTTTCACAATTATTAATCCTACTAATCCTAATACTTAAAACCAATTCATAACCTCAATTCACCTCATCAATTATTCATGAAGCACTTCTTAACCTTAATGCAACTTATCAATTAACATTTCCTAATACTAATACCAAACATTAAACATATGTATGAAAATATTGATTTCCCTTAACATTTCATGCTCTAATATTAATACTAATGTTTCAATAACTTTTAACAACTCACACTCTAAACACATGTTACAAAGTGCCCTACTTAAATAATCCTGCTAACACACACACACACACACACACACACACACACACACTACGACCTGATCTGTTTTGTAAGGGGCTGAAAGGGACTGTTAGGTTTTTTCCAGCTGGAAGTCCAACTGCACTGGGTGCTTGATCATGAAGCTTGCTTGACAGCGTAGTCTGTGTGGTCTGGTGATAGTAGCGTATTTCGGGATGCAGGACATTTGAAGGATTCTGCTCTTGGGAGGCAGGCATTCGATGTTCTGCTCTCAGGCTGGTACCAGGTGCTGGATCATGAAGTTAGTCTGTGTTCTGGTGCCAGTCTTATCTCGGGAAGCAGGGACTTTAAAAGATTCTGCTCTTGGGTGGCAGAGTCTTGGGAGACAAAGCTTTTGGAGGATCCCTATGAGGCTCAGCAGTTTTCCAGGGCCCTCGTGATGGTGAGATGACTGTCTTACTTTTGCCTCTCTTTTATATACGTTAGTAAACAACTTGTTTACTTGCCTTCCAATAGCCAGATGTCCTAGGCTATCGATATCGACTGGGTACTGAGGGGTGACGTCCCTCTCATGTCCATGTTTCTGGTAAACATGTTTACTCCAAGTCTATATTCACTGGGCACAGAAGGGTGAGGCTCATCTTGTGTCTTACTGGAAAATATGTTTACCTCAAAATGGCAAGGGTGTTTTTCATACATGTTTTACTTAACATTGCCTCTTAGTAATTTTCCACACCACACACAAGAAAAAAATGTTTTTATACTACACCAAGTTGCACTCATTCTTATTGTATAAATTTCCTGCTCTATCTATACTACAGATTTTCCTCTATTTATTCATTCAGAGGGATCTGTTTCTATGCTCATTACTGTACCACAGGTGTTCCTGGTACCCACGGTGGCCCAAAATGTCAGAGTTCTGAGACAGGAGCTATAGAAGGTTTTGAACTGTCATGTACATGCTGGAAATCAAACCTGGCTCCTCTGGAAGAGCTGCCAATGAATGCCCTTAACTGTGGAAATATCCACCCCTAACACACACCAGGTGTGTTCTTGACAACTCTTTTACATCCCCTGAGCCTGCCTTATTCTCCTGGTGAGATGAGGATTCAGTAAGGCAAACAGGGCTATCCCTCATTCCTCAGTAGCTGCCTTCATTTTCTATTGATTGTTTGTTTTTTTTTAATTTATTTATTATGTATATAGTGATCTCATTATAGATTATGGTGTGAGCCATCATGTGGTTGCTGGGAATTGAACTCAGGACCTTTGGAAGAGCAGGCAATGCTCTTAACTGCTGAGCCATCTCTCCAGCCCTTCTATTGATCGTTGATGAAACATCACGACAAAAAGAAACTCGAGGAAAAGCCTTACTTAGTTTACAGCTTATAGCAAGCAGTCTATCTTCCTGGCAAGGCAGGAATCTGGAGGCAGGAACTGAGGCAGACATGATGGAGGAACTCTGCTCACTGGCTTGATCCTCATGGCTTGCTCAGGTTGCTTTCTTACACACCCCGAGACCACCTGCCCAGGAGTGTCACCACTCGCTACGGGCTGGACCCTCCTGTATCACTCATCAATCAAGAAGACGCTATGATGGAGGAGTTTTCTCAGCTGAGGCGCCTCTTCCAAGGTGGCCCCAGCTTGTGTCAAATGAACAAAAAGCTAAACAGCATTACAGATATCTGAGAGACTGTGATCTCTCATATAGTGGGAAGCCCTTTATTTCTGTCCCAGCCTCTTTTTATTTTGAGACAGGTTATCATTAAATTACTCATGTGGCCTTGGAACTTGTGAGCTTCCTCCCTTAGCCTCCCAAGTAGGTGGGGTTATAGGAATAGGCCTCTAGGGCCAGCTCACACCTTCCTTGCACCAGGACCACTCTGAGCTCCCTGCCCCCCAGTGACCCAGACAGGGATGAGCACCTGCCTCAGGCCAGGCCCATGGCTTCTGTTCTAAGACTGAACTGTGGGAAAGGGAAACTGCTTTTGGCAGATGCTAGAGAAGGAACAGATGAGCCTGCTGACTGGCAGCTGCCCACAGATACTTGCTTCTTGGCGCCTCATCCTGCAGGTCAGTGTGAAAAGTAAGACTGCAAGCCCTATGCGTCTCAGCCATGGCATCTAGGCTGACAGTCTGTGCCTTCCAGATGGCAAGCCTGATGTGTTGGGTGGGCTCAGCAGGGGATCCCTTTGAGTCCTGGAGCAGGAAGCAGAGGTCAGGTCACAGGGAGGAAGGACCCAGAGGGCATGAGACAGCACCCAAGTGAAAGACCCTACAGACCCCCTCCTCAAAACCTGCAGCAGCCAGCCTGCTCTCGTAAGAACATCCCATGTGCTTGAGAGAGCAGGATGAGATAGGAAGACTGCAAGGCAGGATATCAATAAGATAGGACATCAACAAAGCAGGTTGACTGCAAAACAGGATATCTATAAGATAGGAACAGGATGACTTTTGCTGACACCCAAGCTGAGAGAGGAAACCATTCATGCCCCCGCCTCATTCCGATAACCACGCTTTTTTTTTTTTTTTTTTTTTTTTTTTGCTTTTGTAAACTTGCTTTTTGCTCTTCCCTATAAAAAACCTGCCCTCCAGTCGGCAGGCGCGCAAGTCCTCTGAAAGACTTGCCGCCCGCAGGTACCTGTGTTTACTTACCCAATAAACCTCTTGCGATTTGCATCCGTATGGTCTCGGCCTGTTCCTTGGCGTGGGGAGGTCTCCTGAGAGAAAGTCCTCTTCGAGGGTCTTTCATTTGGTGCGTTGGCCGGGAATTGAGACCCCCCCACGCAGGGACTACCGACTCACCATCGGGAGGTAAGCTGGCCAGCTGCGAGTCAGTTGTCTTCCGTGTTCTTTGTTGAGCTGTCTTCCGTGTTCTTTGTTGAGTTGTCTTCCGTGTTCTTTGTTGAATTCTGTACACTCAGATCTGGGTGCACTGTACCTGGTGGAGGGAAGGGGCTGACGAGCCCAGGACTTCTCCCCCGCAGTCCTGGAAGACGTTCCAAGGACATTAGGACCCTGGGCCCTCGGAGGTCAGCCCGCAAGGGTGTCTGGAACCTTCGGGGCTCAATCTGTAACTGGAGGACCCTCCAGTATCCATAGGGGCTAAGAGTGACCAGGTCACTCCTCTAGTTCCCAGGAGGCATGACCTCCATCTGAATCTGTAATGCTGCGCAGCTTCTGATTTTGAGTTTGGTTTTGGTTTTTTTGTGTCTTTGTTTTTATGTCCTTTGTTTTGGTATATCTGTTTGTACTCGAGTCTAAATCTGGTACCGTGGGACAATCGTTAACAACCCCTTTGAGTCTCTCTTTAGATCACTGGCCTGATGTCCGGGACCGAGCAAACAATCAATCGGTCAAAGTGTGAAAGGAGAAATGGGTGACTGTCCGTTCGTCTGAATGGCCCACATTCATAGCCGCAGGACGGCACTTTTAACCTTGATATCATTTCCCAGGCGAAGGAGGATGTAAGGAAGGGGGGGAGTAGGGGTTGGAGCAGAGGGAAGGGGGGAAGCGGTTCCCCTCCCCCGGGAGGGGATGCCTTAGGGGCCGTGGGAGTAAGAGGGGGTTGAGGTCCTATGTTGAACATCTGCTCCTTCGCCTGGGAAATGAGGGGAGAGTTATGCTCCCTGGGCTCCTGCGATGATGCTAAGGAGTTCAAGCGTCTCTGCATCGGTGCCCATAGCAGAGGCTTCTCGCCTGGGCAACTGTAGCTGGAGCCCGTGGCGAATCCTCCCGGGGCCTGCCTTTTTGCCCATGGTGACAGCTGAGGCGGCCGCTGCTGGCCCGGGGGACTCACGTGCAGGTGTGGGGGCCACGGCTGCCCCCTTCTCTGACTCGGGCCAGGGTCCCTGCCATGCCCCGCCCTGAGCCCTGCTAAGAAGTTTGCTCTGAGCTGGAGCTGGTTGCCCTGTGCCGCAGGAGATCACAGCCCTGCTCCCTCCCCCCCTCGCAACAGCAGGCAGGGCAGTTCAGCAGCACAGCTTCAGCAAGGCACAGCCTAAGGAAGTAAAGGAGGGGCAGACTGTCAGCGTTTCTTTTGGATTTTCACAGAGTTAGGATCAAAGAGATGGTTACTTACTGCCCCATGGTACCAGATTTAGACTCGAGTACAAACAGATATACAAAACAAAGAACATATTAAACACAAAAATACACAGACAATACAGATGCGCCGGCGCAAAACTTATGGAGACTGTGGGAGTCCGGCCGGACCTCCCTTCTCCAACCAGATCCAACCAGATCTGATACAGGTTGAGCCCCGAAGGCTCCAGACACCCATGGAACGTCTTCCATGGGTTACGGGGAGGAAGCCTGAGCCCGTCAGCTCCTTCCTGACCCGCCAGATTCAGGGCACCCAGATCTGAGTGTACAGAGTTTAACAAAGAACACAAATGACACAGACACAGACTAACGAATCAGTGCTGGCCAGCTTACCTCCCGGTGGTGAGTCGGTAGTTCCTGGGTGAGGGGGTCTCAATTCCCGGCCAATGCACCAAATGAAAGACCCTAGGAGAGGACTTCCCTCGAGAGGAGACTCCCCCGAAGCCAAGGAACAGGCCGAGAACACACGGATGCAAATAGCAAGAGGTTTATTGGGTAAACACAGGTACCTGCGGGCGACAAAGTCTTTCGGAGGACTTGTGCGCCTGCAGACTGGGGGAAGGTCTTTTTATAGGAAAGAGGGCGGCCAAAAAAAAAATTACAGAAGCAGATGCATGGTTATTGGTCTGATTAGAATGGGGCAGGGGGCATAAATGGTATCACGACAGACATCCTGTCATAAATATCCTGCTTTGCAGCCAGAGGCCCTGACCTCACTCTGCACTTACATTTGTTTGTCAAGAGCCTTGTAAAATGATGTTGGAGCAGTTAAGCTGGGGTCCTATATAGGGAGAATTGTTTCTTTTGTAAACTGCTGATATTTTAAGTTTGGCACATGTATCCTGTTTCCCTAGGCAAGCACGGGATGTTCTCATGAGAGTGGCTAGCTGCAGGTCCTGAGAGGGTCCTGAGGGTCTCAAGCAAACAGGATGTTCTCATGAGAGCCGGCTAGCTGCAGGTCCTGAGAGGGGGGGGGGTCTGTAGGGTCTTTCAAAGTGTGCACTGCCAGCAAGCAGTTAAAGCTGGTCATATCATCTCAAATTTTACAGATTAATGGAGGTTTTTCCCATTTCAAAACCTTTAAGTAAAATCTCTCTCAGGTATAATCAATTCCCTGATAGAGTGCTATGGTCACTTAACGTATACCATCATATCAGCTGTGAATAGCAAAAGCTTGACTTCTTCTTTCCAGTTTGGATTCCCATGATCTTCTTTTGTTTTCTCTTTGTTCTAGGTAGAGCTTCAAGGACTAAGTTTACTAGGTCTTGTATTGTTCCTGATCTTAGTGGGATCATTTTGAGTTTTTCCCGATTCTTTTTGATGTTTTCTGTAGGCTTTCTGTCCTTTCCTTTCATTATATTAAGATACCTTCCTTGTATCCCTGATCTCTCCAAGACCTTTATCATGACAGGGTGTTGAATTTTGTCAAATGCTTCTCAGCATTTAATGAGATGATTATATTTTTCTTCCAATTTATTTATATGGTGGATTACATTGACAGACTTTCATATGTTAAACCATTCTGCATCTCTAGGATGAAGCCAATTTCATCATGGTGAATAATTTTTTGGTGTATTCCTAGATTTAGTTTGTCAGTATTTCACTGAATAATTTTGTATTAATGATCATGAGGGAGACTGGTATGTAATTCTCCTTTTGATACTTTGTGTGGGATTAGTATCAGGGTAACTGTAACATCATAAAATGGATATATTTGTATGGAAATGTTCCTTCTGTTTTTAATTTGTGTAACAATTTGAGGAGTACAGTTGTTTCCTCTTCTTTGAAATTCTGTCAGAATTCTTCACTGAAACCATCAAGTCCAGGGATTTTTTTTTTTTTGGAGGGGAGTTGGAAGAAGGCTGTTGATGTCTACTTCTATTAACTTGAAGGTTACAGGTGTATTTAAATTGTTCACTGTGTCTTGATTTAATGTTGGTATGTGGTACCTATTCAGAAAATTGTCCATTCACTTTACATTTTCCAATTTTGTGGAATACAGGATTTGAGGTATGATGAAATGATTCTCTGGATTTTCTCAGTGTCTGTTGCTTCACCCACCTTTTCACTTTTGATTTTGTTAATTTGGATGTTCTCTCTCTGCCTTTCGGTTAACTTGGATAAGGGTTTGTCTATCTTCTTGATTTTCTTTTTCATAGAATCAGTTCTTTTTTACATTGATTCTTTATAGTCTTTTCCTTGTTTCTATTTTATTGAGTTCACCCCTAAATTTGATTATTTCCTGTCATCTACTCATCCAGGGTGAGTCTGCTTCTTTTGTTCTGGAGCGTTCAGGTGTGCTGTTGACTCACTGGTGTGAGATTTCCACACTTCCTTTATGCGGGCACTTAGTGCTATGAACTTCCTTCACAGCACTGCTTTCATGGAGTCCCATAGGTCTGCGTATGTGGTGCCTTCATTTTCATTGTATTCTAGAAAGTCTTTCATTTCTTTCCTTCTTTCTTCTTTGACCCACTGTTGATTCAATTGAGCACTATTCACTTTCCAAGGGTTTGTAGACTTTCTGTGATTAGTGTTGTTGAATTCTAACTTTAAAACATGGTGATCTGATAAGACACAGGTGCTTATTACAATTGTTTGTGTCTCTTGAGGTTTGCTTTATCACCATGTATGGGGTCAATTTTAGAGAAGGTCCATGAGGTGCTGAGAAGAATTTATATTCTGTTTTGTTTGGGGGGAATGTTCTCTAGATGTCTGTTAAGTAGATTTGAGTCCTGACATCTGTTAGTTGTCTTATTTCTCTGTTAAGTTTCTGTGTGGTTGACCTTTTCACTGGGGAGAGTGGGGTGTTGAAGTCTCCTACTATTTGTGTGTAGGATTTGACTGCAGTTTAAGCTTTAGCACAATTTCTTTTACATAAGTGTGTCCTCTTGTATTTCATGGATAGATGTTCAGGATTGAGATTTAGTCTTGATGGATTTTTTTCCTGTAATGACTATGAAGTATACTTCCCCATTTCTTCTGATTGATTTTAGTTTGAAGGCTCTACTTTGTTGGATATTAGGATAGCTATACCTGCTTGTTTCTTAGGTTCATTTTATTGAAAATCTTTTCCCAACCCTTTTACTCTGAGGCAATGTCTGTCCTTGAGTTTGAGGTGTGTTTCTTATATACAGCAGAAAGATATATTCTGCTTTCATATCCATTCTCTTAGCCTGTGTGTGTCTTTTTATAGTTGAATTGAGCCCAATAATATTTGGAGATATTAATAACCAGTGATTGATAATTCCTGTTATTTTTGGTGGTAGTGCTTGTGTTTCCTTTCTTTGGGGTTTGCTGATAGGGAGTCATCTGTTGCTTTTTTGGGGGGTACAATTAGCTTTCTTGAGTTGGAGTTTTTCTTCTATTTCTTTTTTTATGCTAGAAATTGTAAACAATTATTGTTTAAATCTGGGTTTGTCAATGGAATATTATGTTTTCTCCATCGATGTTCATTTAAAGATTTGCTGGGGCTAATTATCTGTGTTCTATCCATGGTCTCTTGCTCTTTACATCACATTTGTCCAGGACCTTCTGGCTTTCATGGTTTCACTTAAGAATTCATGTGTAGCCGGGTGGTGGTGGCACATGCCTTTAATCCCAGCACTTGGGAGGCAGAGGCAGGCAGATCTCTGTGAGTTCGAGACCAGCCTGGTCTACAAGAGCTAATTCCAGGACAGGCTCCAAAACCACAGAAAAACCCTGTCTCGAAAAACCAAAAAAAAAAAAAAAAAAAAAAAAAGAATTCATGTGTAACTCTGATAGGTTTGCTTTAATATTACTTGCTCTTTTTTTTTTTTCAGGTCTCAGTATTCTCTCTTTGTTCTCTATGCTCTGCATTTTGATTATTATATGGTAAGGGAACTTGTTTTTGTTCCCATCGATTTGATGTTCTGTAAGTTTCTTCTACCTTCATAGTGATATACTTCTCTAGGTTGAGAAAGTTTTCTTCAATGATTTTGCTGAATATGTATTCTGTGCCTTTGAGCTGGAGATCTTTTCCTTCTTCTATACCTGTTATTTTTAGGTTTGAATTTTCATGATGTCCCAGATTTCCTGGATGTTTTGCATTAAAAATTTATTGATTTAAAATTCTCTTTGACCAATGAATCTATTTCTTCTTTAGTACCTTCAACTACTGATATTCTTCCTTCCACCTCTTCTATTCTGTTAGTTACGTGTGCATCTGTTGTTCCCATTTGTTTAGATGGAGTTTCCATTTCTAGAATTCCCCTTATTGGTGTTTTCTTTATTGCCTTTATTTCAGTTTTCAAGTCTTAAGTGTTTCAACTCTTTGCTTCACATGTTTGATTATTTTTTCTTGGTTTTCTTTAAGGTATTTGTTGATTTCTTCCATTTTTTGTTTGCCTTTTCCTCCATTTCTTTAAGTAAATTTTTTATTTCCTCTTTAAATCTGTCCATCATCCTCTTAAAATTATGTTTAAAATTATTTCTTTCAGCCTCCTCTGGGTTAGGCTGGTCAAGTCTTCCTGTAGTATTTCTATTGGGTTCTGGTGTTACCATGTTGCTTTTTAGGTTGTTGAATAAGCTCTTACATTTGTACCTACCCATCTCTTCCTCAAATTGTTGCTAACAGAGTCTTTGCCTCTTGGTACAATCATTGCAGTTACTGTCTGTGTCTTTGGGAGCTGTTTTTACGTGCTCTGTACTGACACTGTTTGTGTCTTAGGGAGTGACTGAGGACTCTCTTGGCCTTCTGTCTTGGTCCACTGTCTTGGTCTTCTCTCTTGATATTCTCTGTGCAGTAACAGTCTCTGTTTCAGAGTTCCTCTGAAGCCATGCAGGATAGAGGTTTTGGGGCCAGAGTAGGACTTCTAGCTTGAAGCCTCCTACTCTGAGAGTTTTGGAGCAGCCAAACTGCTGGAAGCTTGTCTGCTGGCTGGCTGGATAATCAGAACCTTACTGTACTGAGGGCTTAGAGAGTGGGGTATCAAGCTGGGTGGGTGTTAACTTACCTCTTTGTCTGCTGTGTGCAGTAGCAACCTGTGCTTTCAAGTTCCTCTTAGGTCACAGGAGATATGAAGGTTTCAGGGATGGAGTGGGACTTGTAGCTTACAGGGTGCAATAGAGAGGGTGGTGAATTTAGAGCACACTACCTGCAAAACTCTTACCAGCTGGCTGACTAGAGAAACTGATGCAGGTGGGGGAGGGCCCAGGGTTTTGCATGGAGCCAAGGGCCTGGAGAGTGGGTGCCTAGTGGGGTGTCTGCTTACCTACCTCTTGTTCCACTAAGTGTTTTCTCAGCCTGTGCTTTAGAGTTTCTCTGAGGTCTGCATATGACTTTTTAATCTGCTTAGCAGCATGGCTAGGATTAAAGCTGCATCTTTGTTGGCTGGCTGCACTGCATTCCATAGATTCCTGAGTGTCTAGCTTCACTGAGGAGGCACTGAAGAGATATGTGTTTATTATCACAACTCTGGAGTTTCTAGGTCCATGAAGACACCAAGAAGCCTGCAGCTGACTGCTTATAAACACAATTTAAATATTTCATGGTAGATCTTCCTAAAATAACTACAAGGTCTCTGCCTTTAATGCTAAGTCAGGAAACCTCTCTTAAAGGAAACCTTCCTCTGCCTCTAGCAAACAGAGCCCACATGATACAATGAGCTACCACCCAGAAATTATCCATTTCTCCTTAACACATTTTCCTCTGAGATTTTTTTCTTTTGCTTTTTTACATATCTCTTTCTTTCTAACTGTGTAGTTTACTGGGTAGCTGGGTAGCTTGATATGGACTCTTACTTGTCTTCATTTCTCACTCCTCTGCATTTTTAGATATTTCTTCCACTTTATTCTCTATGCCCACCAGCCCCACATATTTCTCTCTCTTGTCTAGCTATTGTCTAATAAGCTCTATATTTGATTAATCAGGAGTTTTAGGCAGGCACATTATTATTCCTTTAAAAACGGCGGCGGTGGGTGTGTAGACGAACACAGGATAGACGAGACACGCGCAAAAGGAAGAGACAAGACACGCGGCTCCCACGTGGGTGCGCTTTAATGGGGAGAGGGTAACACGATAAGGGATGGGGTGTGCAAGACACACAAGGGTGGGGCCAGGAGAGGGGTGAGAGAGAGAGCGAGACCTCGTGGAAGCTCGCTTTTAACGGGGGGGGGGGCGAGGTTATCTGGGAGACCCGCACCTGGGCACGCCAGCGCGCACAGGTGATGGTACTCCAAGAGGAGTATGGGAGCTGTAGTTTTCAAGGGAACAACATTCCAACCTTTTTGGTTTATTAAAAAAAAGAAAAAATTGGGGAGTAGGGGTCTTAGGGTGTAGGGAATGGGGGCATAGCCCGGTCTCTCATGACTGCTTCCTGCTGACTTTGGGCGTCGAGGGGTCCAGGGGATGTCCGGTGAATGTCCGGTGTTTTGTTGATCCGGGGGGAGGGGGGGGTGTCCGATGTTCTGTTGGTCCGCTGGCATCCTGAGATGGCTGATTGAAGGAGTCACCTCCGTCCGAGTTCTTCTTCTGAGTAGCTGGTTAAGATGCTGGAAGGCAAAAATCGCATTAGTGGAGAAAGAAATTAGGGAAAAGAGATCTGGAAGACTTGGAAGGTTAGAGGGGAAACTTAGGGGTGGTGGAGGGGTCCTAGAAATGAAAGAAAGAAGAAGAGAAAAAAATTAAATGATACTTATTTTGTTACTGATCCGCTTGTGTTTTATTTGCTTAGGTGGACTGACCTGTTAAGTGATTTTGTTAAAGATCTGCTTACCGCTGGAGCCCTTGGCTTCGTATTTGATGATCTGTAATGACAGCTGAATGGTTATTTAGAACAGGAAGATCAGGTGGCAGATGGGGTAGGGGGGGCTAAGCCTGGTGTCTTTTGGAACTTGAGGGAGCAGGGTCCCGTCTGGGTTACCGTGTATGAAGGATTATTTTGAGCTGTGGAAATAAATGGCTTAAGGTGTGTCAGGTGGATCCAGTGAGGAATCCCTTTTAACTTGGCAGCTGTGGGAGTTAGAAGAATTACTCTAAAGGGTCCCTGCCATTTAGGAGCAAGAGGTGAGGGGCGTTGACCTGGGGGTGAGAGCAATACCTCATCTCCTATTTTAATTGGTGGAGGACATGGGTTAGTGCAGGGCTGAGGTAGAGTGTGGTCCACAAAGTCCCATAGAAGTGAACGTAAGTGTGAAAGGAGGGGAGTGAGCAGGTGATCTGGGAGTGGGGAGGTTCCCGGTGAGAGGCCGGGTGTTAAGGCCGGCCGCCCAAACATAAGTTCAAAGGGTGAAATGAAAAGGGGGCCCTTGGGGAGAGCCCGAAGCCTGAGAAGAGCAAGGGGCAGAAGTCTTACCCAATCGAGGTGGAGTTCCTGTGACATCTTCACGAGAGCTTCCTTTAAAGAGCGGTTAGTTCGCTCCACCTTACCTGAAGATTGAGGGCGGTATGGAATGTGGAAGTTCCAGGGAATTCCGAGTGCCTTGGACAGGTTTTGACAGATCTGTGACGTAAACTCTGGACCGTTATCTGACTGGAAAGAGGTTGGGAATCCGAACCTAGGAATAATCTCTCGGAGAAGAACGTCAGAGACTGTCTGGGCTCTCTTGTTAGAGGTGGGGAAGGCTTCAACCCATCCAGACATTGTATCCACCAGAACCAGGAGATACTTAATTTTCCTGACTGTGGGCATATGAGTAAAATCCAGCTGCCAGTCGGTTCCCGGGAAAGAACCTCTGGCTTGGTGGGTAGGAAAAGGGAAGCTACGATACTTGGTCCTGGGATCTGACTTTTGGCAGATCTGACAGGAAGCAGTGGTGGCTTTTAAAAACCTGATATCGTCAGGTGTGGGTTTGACATGTGTTTTTACAAAATGAAGTAGGGCTTTTTCATTGGGATGAAAAAGCTGGTGTAGGTAGGACAGGATCTGTCGGGTGTTGGGAGGTGTCTGTGAGACTGTGGGCTGTGCTGTAAGGACTCCCTGAGGTAGCCGAGGCAGGCCTGTATTCTGGAGTGCTGCCATCTTAGCTGCTCTGTCGGCTCGGTTGTTTCCCTTGGAGACAATGGAACTGTCAGATTGATGAGACCGGCAGTGAATAATTCCTATAGCTTTAGGAAGATAAGAAGCTTTTAGTAAATTCATAATATGCTCTGAGTTGGTAATGGATCCTCCCTTCGCCGTGAGAAGCCCGCGCTCCTTCCAGATGGCTGCATGAGACAACAGAATATGAAACGCATATTTGGAATCTGTGTAGACATTTAAAGACTGTCCCGCGGCTAACTGAAAGGCTCAGGTGAGAGCTATCAGCTCGGCTTGTTGGTTTGTAGTAAGGGCGGGTAGTGCCCTCGCCTCGACTATCTCTGTATCTGATACTATGGCATAACCTGCTTTGCGCGTCCCGTCACATAGAAAGGAGCTGCCGTCCGTGTACCAGGTATGAGTAGCCTGGGGCAGACTGCCCTCCTGTATATGTGAGGGGTTGGGTAGTAGGTCCTCTAGGACCTCAATGCAGGAGTGGGATGGGGAATCATTAGCATTAGGTTGAGGTAGAAGATTTGAAATATTGAGGGGTGGACAAGATTGGAAAGTGAGGCTCGTATCTTCCATCAGCGCCACCTGAAGGGAAAGAACTCGAGAAGGGGGTAAGGTTTGTAGACCTTTGTAGGTTAAGAGGTTAGACAGGTTATGATGAGAGAAAACCGTAGTGGGTGCTCCAAAGGTTAATTTTTTTGACTCACGAATAAGAAGTTCAGCAGCTGCCAAAGCACGTATGCAGGGTGCCCAGCCCCGGGTGGTAAGGTCCATCTTCTTTGATAGGTAAGCTACAGGTGCAAAGGAGGGTCCCAGTTGATGACCTAGGACTCCCAGAGCATAGCCCTCCTTCTCTGCTACGTAAAGAGAAAAGGGGTGAGTTAAATCCGGAAGGTGGAGGGCTGGGGCTTGGGTCAGGGCCTGTTGGAGTCTCCGGAAAGGTTTTGTGATGGGGTGGAGGAGGAGCTCATGTAGAGAGCCGAGAGCTGCTTCATATAGGGGGCGGGCAAGGAGGGAGAAGGAGGGTATCCAGGAACGTAGGAAACCAGCCACTCCCAGGAATGATAAAACCTCTTCTTTGGTGGAAGGAACTGCAAGAGATTGAATTAGTCTTTTTCTGTCCAGAGTAATAGCTTTTTGTGTTGGCGTAATGGTCAATCCCAAATACGTTACCTGAGTCGTGGACAATTGAACTTTGCCTGGTGAGACTCTGTAGCCCTTTTTGGATAAAAAATTTAATAAGGCAGCAGTATCAGTCCTGCTGGTCTCCAAAGATGGGCTACACAGCAGGATGTCATCGACATAGAGTATGAGCTTTGATTTAGGGAGAGACAGAGAAAGCAGATCAGAGGCCAGAGCCTGGCTAAAGAGGTGTGGGCTGTCCCGGAATCCCTGAGGGAGGACGGTCCAGGTTAGCTGTGTAGAAAAATTAGTGTCAGGATCTGTCCAGGTGAAGGCAAAGATGTTTTGAGATTGAGGGCTGAGAGGAATAGAGAAAAAGGCATCTTTGAGGTCTAAGACGGAGAAGTGGGAGGTCCCTGAAGGAATGGTGGACAACAGAGTGAAAGGGTTGGGCACAACCGGATATAATGGTACCACAGCAGAGTTAATGAGCCGGAGGTCCTGAACCAAACGATAAGTTTCGTTGGACTTTTTTGACAGCCAATATTGGGGTGTTGAAGGGGGAAGAGGTGGGACGGAGCAGCCCCTTTCTCAGAAGGTCAGAGACTATGGGTTTTAACCCTCTGAGGCTTTGGGAAGAGAGGGGGTACTGAGCCTGGGTGATGTATCCGGTAGGGTTTTTTAACTGAATGACAACAGGGGAATGGTGTTTAGCGACGGCGGGATTCTGGGTGTCCCACACGAGAGGGTCCACTTGGGAAGCTGGAAGAGGAAAAGGCATGTTAGTATCAGAAGATCGCGGGGCCAGGAGAAGGAGCAGCTGCGTCACCGACGAATCTGGAATGAAACGGGTTGGGGGCGCGAAAGAAATGAAGGCTCCCAACTTGGTTAGAAGGTCTCTACCCAAGAGTGGAACTGGGCAGGTTGGTAAAACCAGGAATGAATGGCTGAGAAAAATAACTCTAAATATGCAGTTGAGGGGCGGAGTTTGGTGAGGTAGATAAGGCTGTCCTCCCACCCCAACAATAGGGGAGCTTGAGGGGGAGGTTGGTCCCCAAAATTCCCTTAGAACCGAGTATGTTGCTCCGGTGTCCAAGAGAAATGAGATGAGGCGGCCCGACACGGTTAGCAATACCCGTGGCTCCTGGTTGCAGATGGGCGTGGCGGTCGGGTTGTTCGACGGAGCCCGGGTACCTTCAGTCTTCCAGGGCCAGGCCCATCTATAGAGATAAACAAATTAATAATTGAATGCAATACATCTTTGCATCATTAAACAAATATTCCAAAATAAATAAAAAAATTTAAAAAATTCCACAATTTACAAATAAATTCATGTAACACATCTTAAAATCATATTCCATTACATGAATTAATTCATCACATAGTCAATGCAAGATTTGTGGTTTATGAAAAATTTATAGTAACTGGGCTTTGCCTATGAAAAGATACATACATATGTCTTACTGTGACTGGAAAATCAGAGTCTCCAGCTGGGTGGTACTGGCACACGCCTTTAATCCCAGCACTCAGGAGGCAGAGACAGGCAACAGCTCTCCAGTCAATTATTGATAATAGCCCTTTTGAATAAGCCAATCACAACCCCCTTTGCTTCTGTGGCCTTCTCCTATAAAAGTAGCCTGTGCCATCTATTTGGGGTCTCTTGGCTTTCTGAATGCTGGGGGACCCTGTCATGACAGAATTAATAAAATCCTCATGCTTTTACATTGGCTGTGGTGTGTGAGATGGTCTCTGGGGGTGACTCCTCCTCGGTGTATGGATGCTGGAGTCCAACAAAGCGAAGCTGCCTCTCCGAGAGGAAGATGGGAAAGAGGGCAAGCTCAGGCTGGAAGCTGAAGATCAGCCTGCCTCAGTGGATGGGGGAGGGAGTGGGCATGGCTTGTTTCTTAAAGAGACAGAAAACATAACATTTCCAGGTCTTCCTTGTAATAAAAAGCAGGAGATTAGACACCACAGTTTGAAGGAATTGGGGCGGCAAATTCTCAAAACAGCTTCCTGCTGATTTGTGGGTGTCGTCTTTGGGGGGGATCCTGAGAAGGCTGTGTGCTAGGAGTCTGAGAAGGCTGTTTGCTGGCCACATCCTGGCATAGCTGGTCTCTTTGCTTCTGACAGGTGTCTGTGGCATGGAAATATCTGGTGTCTCTTATCCTGTTTAAGGTATTGGCAGAACAAAGAACAAAGTTAAATTAAGAGAAAAAAATTTTTAGGACTAGGGAATTAAGGGGGATGTTTCTGATCTGTTTAAGGTGGATTCTTTAATTCAGCTCCCTGGAACTCACAAGAACTCCTTGAATTTGCGAAAACAGAAGTTTTAGACACATAATAACTATGGCATATTTTTGTATAACAAAAAGTATTTTTTAAGCCGGGCTGTGGTGGCACACGCCTTTAATCCCAGCACTTGGGAGGCAGAGGCAGGTGGATCTCTGTGACTTTGAGACCAGCCTGGTCTACAAGAGCTAGTTCCAGGACAGGCTCCAAAACCACAGAGAAACCCTGTCTCAAAAAAGCAAAAAAAAAAAAAAAAAAAAAAAAAAAAAAGTGTTTTTTAAGACTATGGAAAGCAGTATAAGAGGGAAATTTGATTTAAAATTTGTTTGATGAGGTAATCTGGGAAAACCTCTCAGCTATTAAACTGTCAGAGACCTTTGAGAAGGATAAGATTTTACTTGAGTTACTGATTAAAAAATGACAGAGAACTTACTTGGTTGGCACCCAGAGCTACTCTTTTTTGGTTCCTCCATGGTCGCTGAAGGTTGCACTTGACCTTTGCTGTTTAGTGCAGGGCCTGCCAGGCTCCAGCAGACCCTGTGAGCTAAGAAATCTGTAGGAAGACAGGCCTACCTTGACCTGAGCAGCTAGGCTGTCGATTCCAGTGATTCTATGTCTAGAGGTCTTTAGTTTAGGTGAAAGGCAGTTTTTCCCAATGGTCAGTGCTTGGCAGTCGAAGTGAACTGCAGAAGAATGTTTTTTTGTGTGTGTCCATTTGTCTTCTGTCTTCTTTGGAGGAAATAAGAGTCTGCTGCTTGGAGCCAACCTGTCTCTTTTGTTATGAAAAGTTTTTAAATAAATACTTAAATATTACATTCCCCAGATCTCTGAGCAGTTGAGGGCTGGAATAAATATATCTGCAGTATATGGCTCTTAACAGGTAAGATCCACACTTATAAAATGGCAGAAAGAAGAAAATGCTGGCAATGGAAGGTTAATGCCAGAACTGACAATGGTAGAGAACAGCTTAAGAGACTTAAATTTACATACCAGTTTAAAATATGAGACTCATGATTTTGTAGTATGAAATGAGATGTATTGAACAATTATTATAAATAGAAAGAGTGAACAGGAATTGGGCAATGTGGATGTCTTTGATGGGCCCTATCAAAGGCATGTTATTGTGCAAAACGCATGTAACAGAGTTAACAGGAGGATCTTAGTGAAAACTGGGGGAAAAGGCAAGGTATACATAAATAAAACTGGGAGACCTTGGTCATGTGAGCTGGCTCTCAGCCAAGATGGTGACAAAGTTACCTGACTCACCTGGCCCTCAGCCAAGATGTCGACAGTCACGTGTTGTGGGAAAAAAGTTACAATTTTTGAGCTGTAAGGACTTTAAGTTTAATGAGAGGGACCTAAAAACATTATCTGCTCTGTTGCTGATCTGCCATGACATAACAGAAGCTGCAGACGGAAGGGGCAAAAGTCTGGAACCAAAAAATTGCACCATGCCACGGCTGGAACTTAAAAAGCTGGCTGGAATTTTAAAAGCCGTCTTAGTGCCTACAAATTTGCCTGCGTGGTGGTAGTAATCTGACAATTTCTGTAAAATGTTGGGATCAAAGGTGCTGTTAGGCAGCCATTTACAATTTTTCTCTAAGGTATATTGAGGGCATTTTTTGAACCAGAGCCAGATAAATCTGGAGGTCTGTAAGGAAGGCATTAAAGCATGAGGTTACAGGGCATCCAAAGGGCATCCCAGCAGAAAGGTTGGAGTGACAGGTCTGGACGGCTTGGCTTCCATGGTCAAGGCCATGAAAACACCCGCAAAAAACTGTGGCACTCAAGCCTACAATGAGAACGGCTCCCCGTTAAGGCGAGATGCAGATGGCACGAACACCCAGGCCCTGTGAAACAGGTGTCTGAGCTCATAGGGGGAGTCCTATAGCCTGGCTGAATTGACTCGAGCCTCTGATGGAAGAGGGATTCCCGGGCAGAAGGGATGCAGCCAAGGCCAGGCCCCACCGTAACGGTGGTTTCAACAATAAGAAGGAAGAAAAGGAATGACAAGAGAAAAAGAGGGAGAACTGGAGACCCCGGGCCTCCAGGCACAGGTGAGCTGAGGTGCTGGCTAAGGCCATGCCATCCCAGGCATGGGCTTAGCACAGGAGACAAGCCGAATTGAAGGCCAGTGAAGGGAACAACCGAGGCCATAAAGGCCTGCGGTTGGAGGTCCCCCCATCCCTAGAAACTGCAAAGTGTTGCTGGGAGCTCAATGGTCAATTCCTCGAATTAAAAGAGATGGTTAAGCTGGCCGAAATGGGAACACTCATGATTAGAAGCCGGTGTTTTTGGAGGAGCCACGTACAGGCAAATGGAATATGTGGGTCATTGTAGAGAAGGTCCTCGGTCCTGATTCTGCCCCAGAAGGGAGCTTGGAGTCCGGGACGGCGCCTGAAGCTGGAACTCCGGACCTGGGGTGAAAATCCAGGGCGGGTGAGTCATCCGAGTTTCGGCACCAACTTTATATTTTTTTTAAAAGTGCCGAAAGATCCCCGGCAGCAGTAGGCAGCAGAAATGCTGTAGGTAGGCAGGGCGATGGTGGTGCACGCCTTTAATCCCAGCACTCGGGAGGCAGAGGCAGGCAGATCTCTGTGAGTTCGAGACCAGCCTGGTCTACAGAGCTAGTTCCAGAACAGGATCCAAAACCACAGAGAAACCCTGTCTCGAAAAAAAAAAAATGCTGTAGGTCCCAAAATGGTGGTAGCAGGCCATGTGCCAGCAGGCAGCAGACCCTGGAAGCAGCCAGTCCCAGAGTGGTTGCCTGAGTGGTGGTGGCAGGCCATGTGGCGGCAGGCAGCGGGCCCTGAGAGCAGCTGTTGGACTCTAGCATCCAAACACCGAGAAGGAGTCGCCCCCAGAGACCATCTCACATACCACAGCCGATGCAAAAGCATGAGGATTTTATTAATTCTGTCATGACAGGGTCCCCCAGCATTCGGGAAGCCGAGGAACCTCAAATAGTGGGTACAGTCTCGCCCCCAGAGACCATCTCACATATCACAGCCGATGCAAAAGCATGAGGATTTTATTAATTCTGTCATGACAGGGTCCCCCAGCATTCGGGAAGCCGAGGAACCTCAAATAGTGGGTACAGTCTACTTTTAAAGGGGCCACAGAAGCAAGGGGGGTTGTTCTTTGACTATTCTGATTGGCTTATTCGAAAGGGCTATTACCAATAATTGACTGGAGAGCTGTTGCCAGATCAGATGAGGTAAGAGGTCATTTTGACCCCGTTTCCCAGGGGACCGAACCAAAACATAAGTATATGGGTAATTGTTCAGGAACTGAGTACGTGCGAGTGTAGCTGTTAGGTCCTTGGTTCCCAGGGGAGGAGGGAAAACACTATGGCACAGAGGCTGAGAGGATTCAGAATTGTCAAAAATGGCTTCAGGATTGTCTTAAAGTCTTACACAGCCAGTCACAGGTAGAGATGGCTGCTGGTCCCCGAGCAGTGGCTGGTCCCAGGCAGGGAGACATATGGCGGACAGGCAGAAGACAGAGACATGGATAGACATGACTTGCAGAGTGAGGTTGAATATTTATTTAGGGGGTTATGAAGGGGGAAGGGAGGATGGGGGGTGAGAGAGAGAGAGAGAGAGAGAGAGAGAGAGAGAGAGAGAAGGAGAAAGAGACAGAGAAGGGGGAAGCAGAGAAGAGGGGAGAGAGGGAGAAGCGAAGCTGCCTCTCTAAGAGGAAGATGGGAAAGAGAGCGAGCTCAGGCCAGAAGCTGAAGATCAGCCTGCCTCAGTGGATGGGGGAGGGAGTGGGCATGGCTTGTCTCTTAAAGAGACAGAAAACCATAATACATACTCTATGCAAGATTTGTGATTTATGAATAATTTATAGTAACTGGGCTTTGCCTATGAAAAGAATCATACACATGTCTTACTATGACTTGAATATCAGAGTCTCCAGCTGGGCAGTACTGGCGCACGCCTTTAATCCCAGCACTCAGGAGGCAGAGACAGGCACATCTCTGTGAGTTTGAGGCCAACCTGGTCTATAAGAGGTAGTTCCAGGACAGGCTCCAAAGCTACAGAGAAACCCTGTCTTGAAAAACTAAAAAAAAAAAAGAAAAAGAAAATCAGAGACTCCTTCCCAGCTCCCCTTTCCCCCCAAAAATTCCAGGGCTGGATGAGTTCAGAGCAGAATTCTACCAGAATATCAAAGAAGACTTAGCACCTATACTGCTCAAATTGACTTGGTAGAGTGAGGAATATATTATGGAAGGGAACAGGAGCCCACGCATTCAATCAAAATATTCATGAAAACACGATCTTGCCCACTTTGGTCTAAGGATTCATTAGACATAAAAGATCTTTATAGTCTTTGACTCCTTTACTTCTCTGATCTTTCAGAATTTATTCCAATATCTGACTCTGTCTTTTTATAATTAAGAACAATTAGATGTTGTACTACAGTGATATGTAAAATCAATTTCATTAAACCATTTACTTTCAAAAATCCCACAAAAGTTTCTTGGGTATATTGTTTTTTAGAGTCTACATCATTATTAACACTTACTTTTAGAGTGTTTTATTCCAATTTTCTACCTTCAGGTTTAGCTACTGAAGCCTGCACACATACCTTTGAAAATCCATTATGTATGGATGACACTAGATGAGACCTCCATTTAGAAAGTAATGGTGAATTTCATTCTGTATGTTAAATGTATTTATTTTATGTTATGTGCATCATCCTTTGCATTCATGGATGTCTGTGCGACAGTGTTATGTCCTCTAGAACTGGAGCTATAGACAGTAGTGAGCGTCCATGTGGGTGCTGAGAATTGAGCCAAGTTCCTCTAGAAGAGCAGGCAGTGCTCTTAACCACAGTACCATCTCTCCATTGCCATCATTCAAGTACAATTCTAAATGTGGCTTTAGAACAGAAGACAGAGTTTACTTTCCCATACTTTGGTGGTACAAGCTTTAATTTTCCTTCTAAGCATGAATTTACTTAATTTTTCAATTTTAGTAGACACATGAATGCAAAAATAAACTAATAGATAAATAGCTTTCCACTAACTAGTAAGTATCAATTTGATTAAAACAAATAACCAAATCTTTCCATGGATCTAATGAGTCATACTGTAATGATTGTTGTGTCTCTTTAAGAGACAAGCCATGCCCACTCCCTCCCCCATCCGCTGAGGCAGGCTGATCTTTAGCTTCCGGCCTGAGCTTGCTCTCTTTCCCCTCTTCCTCTAGGACAGGCAGCTTCGCTTCTGCCTCTCTCCCCACTTCTCTGCTTCCCCCCTTCTCTGTCTCTCTCTCCTCCTCCTCTCTCTCTCTCTCTGCCCATCCTTTCTCCTTCCCCCTCCATAAACCCCCAAATAAATATTCACCCTCACTCTGCATGTCATTTCTATCCACGTCTCTGTCTCCTGCCCGCCTGCCATGTGTCTCCCTGCCTGGGACCAGCCACCACTTGGGGACCGGCAACCAGCAGCCATCTCTGACTGGGACTGGCTGCACCCAGGTCCCGCACCCTGCTGCCATATGACCTGCTCCCACCATTTGGGGACCTACAGCATTTCTGCTCCCTATTGCTGCTGGGGATCCTGCAGCATTTTTAATTTTTCCATTACACATACTGTTTTATATTTTTTGTCAGAAATAGCACTCAAGCCGGGCAGTGGTGGCACACGCCTTTAATCCCAGCTCTCGGGAGGCAGAGGCAGGCAGATCTCTGTGAGGTCAAGGCTAGCCTGGTCTACAAGAGCTAGTTCCAGGACAGGCTCCAAAAGCCACAGAGAAACCCTGTCTTGAAAAAAACAAAACAAAACAAAAAAAAAGTGAAAAAAAAAAAAGAAATAGCACTCAATCCTTTGCTTCACTATTTGACATTTGTTTTTTTTACCTTATTTCAGTATAAAGGGTTGTTGTCTTAAAATGTTTATAATATGATACTAAACTTTTTGCTAAAATGTTTCTGATGTGTACTTAGAGTTGAAAGACTCTAAATGCATTTCTAAGCCCCCTCAACCCTAATACATTTTTCTAAAACCTTACACTCAATCTTGGAAACAGGACAGTCATGCCCACACACACTTGCTGAACTGCTTATCTTCCTATGTTCTTGTGAATAATCGTCAAACACAACTCCGTTCTGGGAATTGAGGCAAAGACAACCCATAGATGTTGACTCAGTTCCTGATGTATTAATTTAGTCACTAGAACAAGATCAGGAAGACCACAGAGATGCTCTCCCCTTATCACGCAGCTATTCTCCTGCTCTGGAATAGACCAATCATTGCTAGTAACCCTTTGAATAAGCCAATCCAATAAGTTGGAAAACAGCCTACAGGTTCCCCCACCCCTTGTGTCTGTGGCTTTTTTGTTTAAAAGATGGACTGTAACAGCTTTCAGATGTCCTTCAAATCCTGAACTTGAAGGGCCCTGTCATGACAGAATAAAAATCCTCTTGCTTTTGCATCAATTGAGGCTTTGTGAGTGGTGTCTGGAGCAACTCCTCCCTGATGATTGGACTTCTAGTCCTACAGAGTATAAATAGTAAAATTAGAAACTAAAAGTTTAAAAATTTAATTGACTGAAAATCACAGTATATTAGTCAGGATTTTCTAGAGTCATAGAACTTATGGGCCAAATCTCTCTCCATCTATCTATCTATCTTTCTTTCTTTCTTTCTTTCTTTCTTTCTTTCTTTCTTTCTATCTAATCTATCTACCTATCTATCATCTATCTATCTATCTATCTATCTTTCTATCTATCTATCTATCTATCTATCTACCTGTGATCATATGGGGATTTTGGGGGGGAATAACTTTCAGAGTGCAGTTCAAAAATGGCTGTCAGTGAAAGGAAGGTTCAAGAATCTAGCTCAGACCCACAAGCCTGGGTGTCTCAGCTGTTTTGTGTATATGCTGGAATCCCAAAGAAGTAGACTTCAATGACAATGAAGGAATACCTGTGCTGACAAGGTGAGGGAATGCAGAGATGTTGAAGACCCCATGACTATACAGGAAATGCACATGTGACAGAGTGTACCGCGCACCATGGTGCTGTCATGTTAGGGGCACGGAGCCTGGGCACCATTTGTTGTTTTACGTCAAACTTGACAGCTTGTGCGCAACTTGTGCGCATGTGCGCGCACAGCGCATGCGCGCGCGAGTACCCCCCCCCCCAAGGCGGGGAGTCTTTTGATCTGGCCATCCGATTTGGCCAATCATAATTTAAGCACGATCACCCCATTTTGGCCTGAGCCATTGGGTTGATGACACGTCAGGGCTTTGTCTGGCACCGTATATATTCTTCTGCTTCACGGGGACGGGGTCTTTTGCCTCTTTACAACCTTAAGTGTAAGTGCTCCAATAAAGTGTGTTTTGAGAAGAATCCTGTTACAGTCGTCTCTTTTGCTGGCGGGAGCGGCGTGCTGCAAGTGGTGCCGAACCCCGGGGACTTCCATCAAGGCATCAGGCAGAGACCCCTGCGGAAGCAGGAGGAACCGGTCAAGGGTGCATTTGCTGGGACCGGCAGTAAATAAATATACAGCATGGGAAATGTAGCGTCTGGACCAGCCGGCACGACGCCTTTCTCACACCCTATCCAGAGGCTGCTTAGGGACCGAGATCTAAAAATCTCAGAGGGTACCGTAAGGAAGTTTTTGGAGGATGTGGATCGAGTAGCACCATGGTTCGGAGGCTCGGGGGACATCAATCTCCCTTGCTGGAACAAGCTAGGTAGGGACCTTGAGATGGCTAAGGCGGAGGGTAAGCTTCGGCCGGAAACGCAACCATTATGGAAACTGGTACGAGCCTGTTTGCGGGACGGGGATTGTGTCAAAGCAGTAAAAGAGGGTCAAAGAACGCTTTCAACCTACCAGGATAGTATGTCAGAACCAGATACCAAAAAAAAAAAAAAAAAAAAAAAAAAAAAAGACAGGAGAACCCAAAAACATAGGCCTAAGGAGGGCGACCAAAGCTCTCGGAAAAGGGAGGGCGACAAAAGCTCTCAAAAAAGAAAAAAAAAGCTCCAAAAAAAGACAGGGAGCTAGAGGATACGCAGTATCCTAATTTTTCTATAGATGAGTCCTCCGAGGATGAGGACCAATTAGATGTAGAGGAGGAGGAGGAGGAAGATCTGGAGGATGCTGCAGCTCAGTATAAACGGGAGTGGTATAGTCCGGAGTATGCTAAGCCCCCGCCATATAATTCACCCAGAGCTAGTGGTACGAGGAGTGGCCCATCAGCACCTCCTGCCACTTCTGCTTCCTTTATTAAGCCTAGCATATGGAGCCGACTGGCTACTGCATTCCCCGTCTTTCAGGATCCCAACACAGGGCAGAGATTTCATGAGCCGGTAAATTATAAACAGTTAAAGGATTTGGCTGATTTGGTTCAAATAGGTTGCATTTCGTATCAAAAGCATGTATGCATAACCCCACTTTCTTTTGATAATTCCAAAAATGAGTCAAAGATCCTAGGTAAATTCCTTGCTGGCAACTGGTCCAAGGAAGCAGAGAACCTGATCCAGGACCAGCTGTTACAGATTGCTACCTTGAATGATATTCGTATACAGCCCATGACCCTTGGACAATTTACTGTATTCGGTGCCATATGTTGCCTCGGCATGTTTCTCTGCCTTTGGCTTCTGCGCCGATTTCGTGCACGGCAAGCTCGGAACAAAGCAATTATAGTCCAGGCCCTTGCCGCCCTGGAACATGGCATCTCCCCTCAGGTCTGGCTGTCTAGCCTCAAGCATGACCTATAATTGGATGTGGCCTCTGCACCCCAAGTCGTTACAGACATTGCACTGGGACAGGCACATCCTATTCTATTTTTTAAAACGTGCTGGTAGTCCTTGCACCTCATAGGCCTTACTGCCATTGCACATGAGAGGATACACAGCTTGAAGCACACAGCGCGCCCTGACCCTTGATCGTTGGGGACATCATGAGGTCTTGAACTAGATCGGGTTTCTGCTTTAAAATATAAAAGGGGGAGATGTAGCGCGCACCATGGCGCTGTCATGTCAGGGGCACGGAGCCTGGGCACCATTTGCTGTTCCACGTCAAACTTGACAGCTTGTGCGCAACTTGTGCGCATGCGCGCGCGCGAGCCTCCCCCTCCCCCCCCCCAAGGCGGGGAGTCTTTCGATCTGGCCATCCGATCTGGCCAATCATAATTTAAGCACGATCACCCCATTCTGGCCTGAGCCATTGGGTTGATGACACGTCAGGGCTTTGTCTGGCACTGTATATATTCTTCTGCTTCACGGGGGGACGGGGTCTTTTGCCTCTTTACAACCTCAAGTGTAAGTGCTCCAATAAAGTGTGTTCTGAGAAGAATCCTGTTACAGTCTTCTCTTCTGCTGGCGGGAATGGCGTGCTGCAACAGAGCACTAGGCAGATCCACAGGAAGTATATACATCCACCCAAACATGGAACAACCTATTTTGCTGAGCTGTGGGAACACTTCTCTTTTGGAAAAGTCACTGTCGTACCTGTCTGTGTTAACTTTGTGAAGCCATGATTCTTCTCAAACACCTCAGCAGTGTGACTTCTGCAGGGCAATGGTGTGACCTTGCTTCCCCACACCAGTGGGCTTTAGAGTGATAACATTCATATCTTTTACTAACAGTCAAATTGACATTTGTCAGTCCCACAAATTTACCCTCTAACAGACCACATAGAAATTTCTATAGAAGGCAGGCATTTAGCAGTAAGACAGCATGCCCCACCTTTGCTAAAAAAAAAAATCTGGGCATTCCCAAAACTGGTTATCAAAAAGGAAAATGGGTGAATCCAGGATTTAGGCAAGTTTATTAACTTTATCTAATGGTTTGAAATGTCAGGTACTTCCTCTTGACTGCTGGCTCTTTCTTTCCTGGGTCAGGTCACCTGTTCAGGATTACTGCTTTGTCTGGTTCTACCTGCCTGTTCTTGTCATTCTGATATGCCTATTATCATTGTTCTTGCTTGGGGAATATTCCAACTATGTCCATAAAGACTAGAAACCTCATGGAAACCAGCTCTTACTCTTCTTCTCCTCACTACTTCTACTTCTCCCCCTTACTCTCCTTTCTTCTCCTTTTCCTTCCTCTTAGTCTCTTTCCCTTCCCCTTCTCCCCTTCCCCTTCCCCTTCTCCCTTCCCCTTCTCCCCTTCCCCTTCTCCCTTCCCTTCCCCTTCTCCCCTTCCCTTCTCCCCTTCCCCTTCCCCTTCTCCCCTTCCCCTTTCCCTTCCCCTTCTCCCCTTCCCCTTCCCCTTCTCCCCTTCCCTTCTCCCCTTCCCCTTCCCCTTCTCCCCTTCCCCTTCTCCCTTCCCTTCTCCCCTTCCCCTTCCCTTCTCCCCTTCCCTTCCCCTTCTCCCCTTCCCCTTCTCCCTTCCCCTTCCCCTTCTCCCCTTCCCTTCTCCCCTTCCCCTTCCCCTTCTCCCCTTCTCCCCTTCCCCTTCCCCTTCTCCCCTTCCCCTTCTCCCCTTCCCCTTCTCCCTTCCCCTTCCCCTTCTCCCCTTCCCCTTCTCCCCTTCCCCTTCCCTTCTCCCCCTTCCCCTTCTCCCCTTCCCCTTCTCCCTCCCCTTCCCCTTCTCCCCTTCCCCTTCTCCCCTTCCCCTTCCCCTTCTCCCCTTCCCCTTCTCCCCTTCCCCTTCTCCCCTTCCCCTTCTCCCCTTCCCCTTCCCCCTTCCCCTTCCCCTTCTCCCCTTCTCCTTCTTCTTTTTTTTCTTTTCTTTTCCCTTCTTCACTTTATTTCTTTCCTCTTGCATGAAAAATAAAGAAGATGCAGAGGTAATGTACTTCAGTTTAACTTTTGCACTCAGATCCTTGCCTGTTGTACGCATCCAATTCTAAGCACTCTGGGGGTACTGAGGCTGGCACTCAAGGCTCCCCGGTAGAGAGAAATAATACCCCATCTTTCTTCTTCCATTGTCCTTCCACCAGAATGTGTGACACCAATTGAAGGTGTGCCTTCTAGCTTCAAGGTCTAGATCAAAGTGTCATTCATCCTCACTATTTGGGTCACTGGTCTGTTGTCCTCCTCCCTTAAGGTACAGATCACAACTGTGCCCTCCAGTTTTGAATTGTAGTTCATTTTTGATATAATAAAGTTGAAAACCAAGAACAACTGTCATAATCAATCCATTGTCAACCGACAAACTATCATATCATCTTATTAATTTCCAAATGAAAATCAATAACTGGGATGTAATTATGACTAAACATAACATAATTATGTCAAATACAAATGACTATATATTTAGAATAGTGGCAATGTCTCTTGGAGGATATCATTCTAGTATCTCAAACTTCTGATAAACACAAATATTCTCTTAATTGATGTTGCAACATATGATATGGAAATTTAAAGGACAGAAATAACTTTACAAATGCATTATCAACAAAATACAACAGAAACACTCATCAGTTAAAGTTCTCATTGCTGCAATAGTCACGTGACTTTAGATGGTATTTAGAACTGCCATACTCTTCTGCACATTCTGTATTTCTCCCAACCTCTGCAAGCACTTCACAAGGTCCTGGGTCTTTTCCTGGAGAAATGACCCATGCCTTCATTCCTGATGGGCATGTGATGTTTGTTATACTTATTGGAGTATACTGTTTTTGTTTCTCATTTGTCTTAATGGCAAGTCCTGGTATGACAAGGAGATGCCCTGAAAGATCTCCTGCATTCTGGATATATTATCCTGCTTATCCCTATTGTGATGAGAGAATCCAATTTTCCCATGCTAATCTGGATATATCACCCTGCCTAAAGTTTTTATTCTTTCTTTAGTCTGTTGGTTTAAGAGCATTTGAAGCCCAAATGTCCTTTTCACAGAGGAAGTTTTCCAGTGTAGTCAACCTGCCAGTAGATTGGTGGCTGGTCACTCTAGTAATGGTGTCATATATGAGGCTAAGTTTTGGTCTGTGCTAATGCATAATATGGCAACTCAGCAAAACTGTAGCTAAGTCAGCCATGATGAGTTCCAGTCCATGTTCTTGAACCCATGACTATCTCCCATTTTGGCAATGTGGCCACTTTGGTCATGGGCCCATTGGACACTGACATGAATAGCTGGGAAAAGGGGCTGATTGTACATGGAGGAGTCATTCTGTGTCAATGAGTTTTGAACTCCTCCTCAGCTGAATGAACCTTTTGATCAGCATTTACAAGGAATCCAAGGGTCTTTATACTCCTTTCCCTTTCACAGAGATTATTCACATTCTCCTTCCTCGGATGTCTTCTCTCACCAATTTTCTGATCATGCTCTTTAATAATCTCTCAGCATCCAGTCAAACCACTGGATAAAGTCCATCATTCAGCTCCTTGCTAGTTGTACATTAGACCATCTCTCCTTCCAAATAAACCACATTGGAATGTGTATTGTTTGATTTTCTGCCCACTGTGAACATTTCCTTTCACAAGCATCTTTCACGGTTGTCCCAGCCAGGGAGGGATTTTAATCCTGCAGCTGTCTAATCCTGGGTGGTTCGTGCATGATGTATTGAACCATCAGCCAGGGCCTAGTCATCTATTTCTCATTCAACCAATCATAGGGAATAGACTATAGGTGTATTGTTGACAGCAGAAGGCATAGTAACAGGAGTAGAAACCATTGGAAGTTGGCCATCTCTTCATGTATCTTCCTTGTGTCTTCAGGACCTTTTGGTCCTGATCTGTAATATACCACTTCCATTTGATAACAGGTTGCAGCTGTAAATGTCCTACTTTATAACTTGATAGATCCAGACATACAGAGCTCATGATGGGCATTTCACATCACCTGATAAGGTGGTGACTGTAATGATTTAAGCCACATATAGTTGATACTCCTAGGTTCTAGGGGTCATGTAGGGACAGACAAGCCCTCAGGCACCCAGGGATGTTAAAGGCTCCCTCCTGCATGATCCACATATTACTCAGCTAAGACCTTCCCCCCTTGCATGAGCCCCATCATCTGCATATGATGTAGCCATGTCAACCGCTGTGTGCATACACCAGACAGCTTGTAAAAGCTGGATCAGCCATCTTCCTCCCTCTCTGCACACTGACTTCCCAGGTCTGTGCACATCCCCTCTAATAAACTCCTAAGAGTATTTTTTGTGTGCTCTGTGTTTCCTTCTTTTTTTTAAGTTTTTTTTAATATTTATTTATTTATATTATTTATTTAATATTTATTTATTATGTGTACAATATTCTGTCTGTGTGTATGTCTGCAGGCCAGAAGAGGGCACCAGACCTCATTACAGATGGTTGTGAGCCACCATGTGGTTGCCGGGAATTGAACTCAGGACCTTTGGAAGAGCAGGCAATGCTCTTAACCACTGAGCCATCTCTCCAGCCCCCCTGTGTTTCCTTCTTGTTAAGAAAAAATCCTAGCCCAAAGAAGTCCAATTAGGTAAAATGAAACCAAATCAAAATGCCCATCATTTTAACAAGTACAGATCCCTCTGATGACCTATCCCATGTTGGGAGACAGGAGGGGGGGCAAGATGGAGGAGCCCATGCAAACTGGGAACTAAGTGTTTCTCCTCTAGGATCATACCCGTATACACTGTAGGAGAGGCCCTGACCCCTCCCTGGGGGGTTGTATCTGGAATGCTGGGATTTGTAGTCCAGGCTAATGCAACTCCTTATCCAGGGGGTGCTGTGATGAATGTCAGAGCCTGGGGGCTATGTTCCAGACTTAACATTTCTCACTCGTGCCAAGTAATTTCCGTGACCCACTGTCAAATGTTTGGTTTTTCCCAGTGAATTGAATTAATAGTATGTGCTTGCATATTTGACTATATTTATTTTTGCAAATGCTCTTATGGGCATCAGTGGCAGTATTTGGAATGAATTTAAGAGGTAATATTGTTCCAATTCTCTGATGCTCTTTTTTTGGATGTTACTCAGGTTTCTTGTTTTCCTGGGTTGTGTAATTTTTTTTGTTTGTAGACTTTGTAGTAGCTGTGGACTTCCACCTAGTCAGCCTTCTTAGGGCAAAAGCAGCTTTCTCTGAGATTAATAGAGATCATTATAACTGTTCCTCCAGAAGCACTGTATAGAAGGCTGTTAGGTGACTTTTCCTTGAAGTTTTCTGGTTTTGTGTTCTCTATTTTTTTTGTGTTTGTGAAAATTATGGTTTTGGTAAAGTTATTTTTTAGAATAAGCATCAAGATTGATAGTCGACTTTTCACAGTGTCATCTACTTGAATTTCAAGCAAGACCTTATGATACAGTATGAACATGCCAGAGGCATTTCTTTCCATCATTTGTCTAATTTACTTTTCTTCCTATGTGATTATGGTTAGAAGTGGACTTGTTAACTAAGCATACTTAAGGAAAGGGAGATGATACAGGAGAATGTTCAGACTCCCTACGTAAAATCTCCATGCCTCATTTGTTGAGGAACAATACTGTTTCGCAAACAACTCCCACACTCTTTGTGCCTCCTGCAGGCAAGAATTTTTTTTATAATTTCTTCTGTCTTGGCTGTTGAAATGTCTGGCTATTTTTGGTAGTTAAAACTGACTACCTCTGGGATTATCTGACACACAAAGAATTGATTATACCTGAGAAAGTTTTTACTTAAAGGTTTTTGAAATGGGAAAATCCTCCATTAATCTGTATAATTTGAGATGATAGGACTCACCTTAAACTGCTTGGTGTTTGTTCACAATTAACCAGTGAGCCATCTCTCCCACCCATGTCTGTGCACAGTCTTAAAACCATCACTCTTGAGCAGAGGTAGTGGGATTTTCTGCATTTGAGACCAGTTTGGAGTACAGAATAAGTTCTACAACTGTAGCGCGCACCATGGCGCTGTCATGTCAGGGGCACGGAGCCTGGGCGCCATTTGCTGTTCCACGTCGAACTTGACAGCTTTGCGCAACTTGTGCGCATGCGCGCGCACAGCGCATGCGCGCGCGAGCCTCCCCCCAAGGCGGGGAGTATTTCGATCTGGCCATCCGATCTGGCCAATCATAATGTAAGCACGATCACCCCATTCTGGCCTGAGCCATTGGGTTGATGACACGTCAGGGCTTTGTCTGGCACCGTATATATTCTTCTGCTTCACGGGGACGGGGTCTTTTGCCTCTTTACAACCTCAAGTGTAAGTGCTCCAATAAAGTGTGTTCTGAGAAGAATCCAGTTGCAGTCGTCTCTTCTGCTGGCGGGAGCGGCATGCTGCACTACAACCACACAGAAAAATCCTGTCTTGAAATCACAAAAAAAAAAAAAAATCAAAAAGTGAATCCAACAAAGACTATGGCCCAACTTAATCAGCATCTTACATTCTGGTAGCAGCAGTCACATATAAAGTATTTTGAAGAAGAAAAGTCTCTTTTTCGCCTCTGTGCTCTACCTCTGGATAACAAGCTTATTCCTTTACTAGCATTAGTGCCTACTTCATTGTAATTTTGGTGTATACTTAAAACCAGCTGAGTCACAGAGCCTTGTGGGCAGAACAACTACTAGATTCTTCACGTGATCTTAGACAAAAGTCTGAGAAGCAAGCTATTGGATTCTTCAATTGCCATTGGTAGGCAGCTATTCTTAAGTTACCTGGACAACAGCTTGTGAGCCAGTCTAATAAGCCCACTTTTTACATCCATGGTGAGATTCATTCTACCAGTCCTGTTCATGTAGAGAATCCTGAATACTGCAGTTGTATATTTTATTCACCTGACTATGGAAGGAGATGTGCTGGCTAACAATAGTGCTCATGAAGACATTCTTTCTAGCTCCATTATTCTCTACATATTCAAATTTCTATAAACACTACTCTCTTTATTATTATTCATTTGCTTGGAGTTTGCTTCGAATTTAAGGAACAAAGCCCATAAAGCAATGGAGCCATTATCCAGCTTTCCAATGGGGGAAAAGACCAGTCATCTAGATCGAGATCTGGTTCCTGCTTTTCTCTTTCCTGTTGTGTGAAATCCCTGTGAAAACAATATCAAAAATACCTTCAGTTCATCTGACCTCAGAATGAAGCCACAGAACAAATATTTCATTTTGTAACTTTAAAACTCTCTTTAATTGTTAGTATTCTAGGCATCCTTACCTCTGTGAAAGAGGAAATTATGCCGCCCACCTAGCACAGTGTGCCTTATAAGTCACGTAGTGTGCTGGAAGAAAAAGGGAACGTTCCTAGGAGTGCAAAAAGATAACATTGATTGCTTTAGTAGCCAGGGGAAAGTGCTATTGAAATGTATATATTCTCAGATCTGGAGAAGTTCTCTGTTGGGGTGAATGGATTGCACAGGAACCAGTATTCTGTCTCTTTAAGCACAGTATATACCGATGGGAGGTCAGAAGCAGTGCAGGTCTCTTCCAGGCAGCCATCTTCAGTCTTGGCTTTCAAGAGGAGCTGTCGCCAGTGGATTCCTGTTCTCAGGTGCAGTTGCTGTTGCAGGGAGATGATGCACTGAGAATTTTGGCAAAATGGAGAAGCACAACATGGTGAGTGAGGGAACGCTGTCTCCTGATGGGGAGGAGCAGAGGGTGAGGTGTGGAAAACACTATGGTGTTACCTCCATGGATCTGGGTGGGAACCTGTCGCCATATTCCTTGTATGTGAACTTCCTAATGGTCCTTGCTAACTCCTGAACCTAGGGGCAGGCCTCTGAATAACTTTGCTCTGTAGCTTCATCTCCTTAGAGTATCGGGAGCAGGAAGTTGTGTGTAAAAACACTTTCCTAGTCAACTTCAACAGGGTTGCTGCATTCATTGAAACAAGTTGCCAAACTCAGAGAAGCCTAGATTCTCCAATATCTTCTCGATATCGAGCACTTTGCATTTAAGCTTTAAATATGATCTGAATTCATATTTAAATTTGTGGAAGTTATCAAAGGCATCTCACGTGTTGTGTAGCTTTCCAATACTGTACCAAAATGTAGAAGAATAAAATTGGTGATACAAAGATGAACAATGCTTAAAAAATAATTAAGTCTTTCAAAGTAGAATTTAGCAGAGGGAGAACTGCATCTAAAACACCCAGACTTTACATATATGCTAATTAGGGCTGGTAGAGATTAGAATGCCCGGGTATACATTGTTCACCAGGATTGTCCAGATTATTTGACTCCAAACCATTTCAAAGAAGCCATCACTTGCTGGGAGCCGATTTGAGTGGCTGCCATTACAAGATGGCATTTGACCCCGGCCTCGCTTGATACCATAATAAAGGTTGCAGTTCTTCCACCAGAAAACAGGGTGAGTTGTTGTGATCTAGCTGCCCACACTTCCCCTGACCGGCAGGGGAACTTCCTTGTGGTCTGTAATTGACAGGGATGTTCCCCTGCTTTCTTTCTGGCCTGTGGGTCTCCAAAAAAACAGTTAAAATATCAAAGTATCAAAGGTTGCTAGGCAGACTCCCTATATAAGCAGCTGCAAATCAAAGCTCAGGGCCCCTTGCTTTCTGCTCTCCCTTCAACCAAGAGGCTCCAATAAAGCGTGATTTGAGAAGAATCCTCGTCTGGTGGCTGTTCTTTCCTGCTGGTCAGGGAGTTCACTGCAACTGGTGCCGAAACCCGGGACACTGGGACAAGCTTTGGTACCGAGTGAGGGGCCAAAGAGGATTCAGAACCCGACACGTGGAGTGGCGACATCGTGAGAAGAACTCCGATGTTGCACGACAGATGGTGGCCCGTCAGGGGGTGCACCAGACAGTCCCCAGGTAAGGCTGGGGATCCACGACAAAAGTGGGTTTTCCGCTCTCGCCGATAGAAGAAGGGAGAGTGGGGGTAATAGGGCCGCAACCAAAGCAGACGGTTTAAAGTCAGAGCCATGATCAAAGTGGACGGTGTAAAATGAGAGCCACGACCAAAGTGGACGGTTTAAAAATGAAACTAAAAGGAAGAATAGGATTTTAGAATGGGCGCTTCAACATCACACCTGATTTTTCTGGCTCTTAATGAGCTGTTACGGAGTGCTTTGGAAAGGTTTTTAGCTGAGAATGACACAATTGCTTCTTGGTTTGCTGTCTCTGGCAATCTTAATGTGTCATCCTGGGACAGGCTTGGTAGAGAGCTGAATTTTGCCACTAAACAAGGTACGCTAAGGAAGGGAGGTATATTCATTTGGTTTGAATTACCGAGCCCTCCAGAGTTTGCAGTGGAGTGTGAGCAGCTGTGGCTCCAAGGCCAAGGAGCTCTAGGCAGCTCCACAGCCAAGCAGCACTGAGGGTCTGCAAAGCTGCAAACACCGGGACTTGCCTCAGGACATAGAAATTTATGGAGATGGATAAAGCATTTTTGTTTTCAGCCTTACCAGAAAAAAAAGCTGGCTGTTTTAAAATGCCGGCTTTCTGGGCCTTCCTGCCAGGGAAAACTCTGACTCTTTCAAGCAGGCAGTCCAGACTCTGGAGCTATGGATACATTGTTGCAACTTGCTTCCTGGCAAGAAAACGCCATAGGAGCTTTTGACTGTTGTTTATGGACACAGCATTACAGCTTACTTGCTGGCAAAGACCTTAAAACACCATAGAGTTGTGACAAAAAACTTCTCCATATTCCTTAGCAAATTAAAGACCCATGTGGTAAAGAGAGAGAGAGAGAGATACAATAGAGATTCAAAGAGTAAGAAAACCTCTAAATAGTTTACACTGTATTAAAAATATATACAGGCTAAAGATTAAAGTTTTCAAAAAAAAAAAAAAAGAAAAAAGAAAAGAGAGTAGCCTGGGAGGCAGAGACAGACAGGTCTCTGTGAGTTCAAATATAGCCTGATTTACAGGGGGAATTCCAGGACAAAGATATACAGAGAACCTGTCTCAAAAAGCCAAAAGTTAAAAATAAAAAAAATAGAGGTTAAAATAAAGCCACGGAAAGATGGAAAATACACAGAAAATCTTGATACTGTATGTTATTATGCTCTCTTTGAATTATTTGAATGCTGAGGAAGGAGCAACAGCTGCTAAAAGATATTTGCTTATGGTTTGACAAAATATTAACTATGATCAATGTTTCTTATACTAAATAATAGATTCATTGATAATTTTAAGATTGATTCCTGGACAATTATGTTTGCTCAATTCAAAGGCAAAAGCAATTTTTCCCCAGATGATCATTGCTACAATTCACATAACTTTATTTTACTAATGTTATAACAAAAAATCCCTTAAAGGATTTTATGCTAAATTTTACAAATGGCTCTTCCAATGGAAAAACTACATATATGGCTAATAAAAAATAAATAAAAATTATGGAGCATAACAAGGCTCCTTTAAAGCAACTCATAGAAATTGCAAGCAGATCCTGATACAAACAGATCTGACATGATAACACCAAGCTGACCTTTGCTAGGGCAAGGTGGAAAAGCCCTTGCAATGCATTATAAAAAAAAACCCTACCTATGTATATTTGGGGTCGAGAATATGTTTATGCTTTTTTCACAGAAAGAAAAAAGCTGGACCTGAGTCGAGGCTGCAAACGTCCCACAGAGGACTTCCAGAGGCGACTGGAGAGAGGTCCTTGGTCCGGACTTCCCTGCCCCCAAGGAGAAGTGCCTCATTGGGTCCTGAGCTGCCTGACTAGAACTGTTGAAGTCTATCATGAAAATGACTCCGCTGCTCTTCAGGATGCTGATACTGCTGATCCTGTGAAAGATGATCCCAAGCAGAGCTGAGCGGAGATGGGGGATTCTGTCAGCCTACCCTAACCCCATTCCTGAAATTGGTCTGAGAACTTTGATGCCACCCTGGAGGACCTCAGACGCGCAGTGGTTCTAATCAACTCAACACGCGTAGATCCCAGCCTGGCGGAGGGACTGCAGTCCTGGATCTCCTCTGCCTTTTCCCTGTTTAAGGATTGGGTGGGGATGGGAATGTTTTTTGCATGCTGCATAGGAGGGTGCGTGCTGTGCCTATGGTTAATTTGTCGCCCCCAAGCTCAGACATCTCGAGATAAGGTTGCGGTTCTACGAGCGTTAGCCTCTTTGGAGAATGGCGATTCACCCCAAGAATGGTTTTCTGTCCTAAAAGGCCAGTAGGTTTGTTCCTTGCATAGCCTTTGCACTCTCAGGGAGAAATTCTCCATTGCACTGAGGAAGGTATGCATTTTTACTCTGAGTACTGCCTTTACACCTCCCAGGAGTTTATTCATAACATTGCACGGGAGAAGGAGTACCAGGAGTTTTAGGCCTCCTCTGATCAGGCCTCACATCATGAGGTGAGGACCTGAACAGGAGTAAGACCTTCTCACTGGCCTACAGAGAAAAACAGAAAGGGGGAACTGCTGGGAGCCGATTTGAGTGGCTGCCATTACAAGATGGCATTTGACCCCAGCCTCGCTTGATACCATAATAAAGGTTGCAGTTCTTCCACCAGTAAACAGGGTGAGTTGTTGTGATCTAGCTGCCCACACTTCCCCTGACCGGCAGGGGAACTTCCTTGTGGTCTGTAATTGACAGGGATGTTCCCCTGCTTTCTTTCCAGCAGGTGGGTCTCCAGAAAAGCAGTTAAAGTATCAAAGTATCAAAGGTTGCTAGGCAGACTCCCTATATAAGCAGCTGCAAATCAAAGCTCAGGGCCCCTTTCTGCTCTCCCTTCAACCAAGAGGCTCCAATAAAGCGTGATTTGAGAAGAATCCTCGTCTGGTGGCTGTTCTTTCCTGCTGGTCAGGGAGTTTGCTGCAATCACTGATTTAAAAATAAGTCTCTGTCAGGTGGTGGTGCATATCTTTAATTCCAGCACTCTGAAGGCAGACGCGGGTGAATTTCTTGGAGTTCAAGGCCAGTCTGATCTACAAGAGTTCCCAGATAGGCTCCAAAGCTACTGGGAAACCCCCTTCTCGAAAAATCCCCGAGCGCAGGGATTAGAGGTGTGCCACAACACTGCCCGTTTAAATTGATATTTTTCTTCAGAATCTTACTAGGTATGGGATGTATCTTCTGCATGACTTCCCCACCCTATCTTTTTCTTTTCAAGACAGGGTTTCTCTGTGGCTTTGGAGCCTGTCCTGGAACTGGCTTTGTAGACCAGGCTGGTCTCGAACTCACAGAGATCCGCCTGCCTCTGCCTCCCAAGTGCTGGGATTAAAGGCGTGCACCACCACCACCGGGCTCCACCCTATCTTTTTTATCTTTTACCTGTCCAGTTCAGTTTTTCTCCTCCCTCATGATCTTCACCTTAGAACCCTGTCAGTGAAGAATGACCTGCTGTACCAGGTCACTGGCGTACTTAAGAGAATATTCTGAGAATACTTTTGCCTAAATATTTAGACTGGCAAGTTGCTTTTTTCTATTTCAATTGTTCAATGCATAATCTGGACCATTATCCTCAGGGATACTTATGGATAACAGCATATATTGAATGCAAAATCTGTCTAACCTAGCTCCCCTTGAGCATTGGACAAAGATCAATGCATAACATCATTAAAGAGACTTTATTAATCTTCTGAATATGTATTGTGATTTCTCAGTAGAAAGTCATATTAATTCTAGAAGAGCTGTGTTTCCATCCGGATAGGAATATTGTTTCTGAGACAAGTTCTGTTATATTGACTCAGATGGCCTTGGTCCCTGTCTTTTGCTTTCCTGGGCAACCTTGAGTGTCCTCTATATTACACCCTCAAAGTTCTTAAATGACTGTACCAATTCAGTTTTAAAATTATGTATTTGCCTGGCAGTAGTGGTGCACACAGAGTCTACAAGAACTAGTTCCTGGACATGCACCAAAGCTACAGAGATACCCTGTCTCAAACAAAACCAATAAATTAAAATAAAATAAAATAATGCATTTGAGCCATGTAGTTGACTGCCAATGCAGTCACAGAAAGAGGATTTGCATATGGAGCATTTCTTCTCTCCTCAGACCACAATAGGAAGAATAGATTATTGTGTGCACTGCAGGGGGCACAGCATAGGCAATCAGCTGTTGGAGCCACCACTATGAAAAAGGGCCTGACTGTGGTAGCAGGAGAGGTTTGTAATTGCCCAGCATGTGTAAATTAATGTCATGTGAATGAACACAGACCAGCTTGTGTGGGTGTCCAGATTAGGAAGGTTATCTTGAGTCAAGGAACGTTGAATTTGCAATTAGGCAACTATCTTCTGCAGATATGATTGATCTTTGTTTATTGATATTTATTGAGCTCTACAATTTTTTTTTTTTGCTTTACTCACTGCCTCTCCACTACCCCCTTCAACCCTCTCCCAAGGTCCCCATGTACCCAATTTACTCAGGAGATCTTGTCTTTTTATACTTTCTACTTCCCATGTAGATTAGAGCTCTGTAAGTCTCTCTTAGCATCCTCATTTTTGTCTAAGATCTGGGATTGTGGTTTGTAGGCTGGCTTTCTTTGCTTTATGCTTAAAAACCACCTATGAGTGAGTACATGTGATAATTATCTTTCTGTGTCTGGGTTACCTCACTCAAAATAATGTTTTCTAGATCTATCTATTTTCCTGCAAAATTCAAGATGTCGTCATTTTTTTCTGTTGTGTAGCACTCCATTGTGTAAATTTACCACATTTTTCTTATTCGTTCTTCTATGGAGAGGCATTTAGGTTGTTTCCACATTCTGGCTATGACAAACAAAGCTGCTATGAGCACATGTCTTTGAGGCACGATTGAGCATCTTTTGATTATATAACCAAAAGTGGTATTACTGGGTCTTGAGAAAGGTTGTTTCTTAATTTTCTGAGAAATTGCCACACTGACATCCAAAGAGACTGTATCAGCTTGCATTCCCACCAGCAATGCAGAAGTGTTTCCATTTCCCCACAACCTCTCCCGCATAAGTTGTCATGGGCGTTTTTAATCCTGGCCATTCTTTCAGGTGTTAGATGGAATTTCAGAGTTGTTTAGATTTGCATTTCTCTGATGACTAAGGATATTGAACATTTCCTTAAGTGTCTTTCAGCTATTTTAGATTCCTCTGTTGAGAGTTCTCTGTTTAGGTCTTTACTCCATTTTTTTTTTATTGGATTATGAGTTCTTCTGGTGTCCAATATCTTGAGTTCTTTGTGTATTTTGGAGATCAGACCTATTCAGCTCCATTGGACCTCCTGTCTGTTCTTTGTTTTTTTTTTATTTATTTATTATATATACAATATTCTGTCTTGTGTGTATGCCTGCAGGCCAGAAGAAGGCATCAGATCTCATTACAGATGGTTGTAAGCCACCATGTGGTTTCTGGGAATTGAACTCGGGACCTTTGGAAGAGCAGACAATGCTCTTAACCCCTGAGCCATCTCTCCAGCCCCTTCCTGTCTGCTCTTATGACAATACCAGTCTGTTTTCAGTACTGTAGCTCTGTAGTAAAAATTGAAGTCACAGATTGTGATGCTTCCAGAAGTTCTTTTATTTTATAGGATTGTTTTGGCTATCCTGGGTTTTTTGTTTTTCATATGAATTTGAGTGCTGTTCTATTGAGGTCTTTGAAGAATATTGCTGGGATTTTAATGGGCATTGTATTCAATCTGTAGATTGCTTTTGGTAAGAAATATGATCGATCTTGCTTGACAGAGTTATGTCGGCTCGGAAATTTGAAAAATAGGCCATTGACTAACTTTATGTGTTCGGTTACAGATCTCTGCAGTCAACATATGTATATGGGCACCATCAATCTATCTCTTGTTAATGACATCCTCTTTCCTAGGGAAGGGCCTACTCTTTTTTAAAGTCAATATAGAAAATTTTATTTAATCTTAAAAGTGCATTTTTTTTGGTGTATTGAGACAGGGTTGGTTTCTCTGTAGCTTTGGAGCCTGTCCTGGAACTAGCTCTTGTAGACCAGGCTGGCCTCAAACTCACAAAGATCTGCCTGCTTCTGCTTCCGAGTGCTGGGATTAAAAGCATGTACCACCACTGCCCAGCTAAAAGTGCATTATTATCATCACTTTAAAAATCACTTTTTGGTATCAGTTTCAAATACTTTAAGTTTATTGCTGTTGTTATCTCTATTTGTTTCTGTTCTCCAATGTTTCTAAGTCATTGAGAGTTTCATTTCATTTCTTTCAAGTTATGTTGATTTCTATGTAGAGCAATATCTCCTATACTTTAGGCTTACCTCATGCTATGTAATTGAGAATTATTTTGAACACCTAATCCTGCCTCTGCTGCCAGTTCTGGGAAGACAGTCCTGCAACTCCTTCCAGGTTTGTCCTTCACTAGTCAGTGAAAAAGAAAAATATAGCAGTTAATGAGTGTCTGCTAGTCATTCTGGCCTTTACTGGGGACTCAGAAATGAAGAGGGATTGGTATAAGAATTGAATTCAATGACCAGCTTTGAAGCTGGTGGAGACACAGTGCAGGAAGTGAGAGGTTGGCCTGAGGGTGAGAGCTTTCCTCCTTCAACTGAGATTACTTACATGGAATCAGGTAGCCCTGATTGATCACTTGTGATGCTGTATTATTATCCTGATTGACCATTGTTTGCAGTCACAGACAATGGCATTCTGGGTATGGGACTGACCTTATCTTGAAACCTAATTGTGATATTACAATAGTTCATCCAAAATAGATGATCTGGGTAAAATATTGTGTCCCTGCTTAACAGGGATCTGGATTAAGATCTTCATCTTTAGGGGAAATACATGAGAAATATTTATTGTGCTCTAATACAAATCCCTAGTCTCTGGAGCACATGGCCTTTAGCCTATTTCAACTTTTCAAAATAATTTTTGAGATTAAAACTACATCACATTCACATTGTCTTTGCTCCCTCCAAGCCCTAACACGATCCTGATTGTTTCCTAATTCATGGTTTGTTTTTTTCTTTAACAACAGTTACACAGGAACGGTGATTACTTTATGAATGTAACCTGTGTTTGTCTGCAGGATTTCCCATCTCTGAGGCAATGGGATGGCTGCACTGGAAAGTGAGTGTGCAATGCAGTGTGCACACAAGGACCCTGTGCTTTGGATGAGAAACAGGATGTGATGTAGGAGAGTCGAATTATGTGTACTAAATACAAACTTTCTAAACTAGGGCACTGTATGCTGGGCTGGGAGGGCAGAACTGGAAGGACTGTTCTGTCTGAGTCATTTGATCTCTGATACTCCTATAGAGGAGCTGCTAGTATTGTGAGGCCCAGCTAGGTGGCCTTAGCCAGTGAGGAATTCTGGGAAGGGTTAGCAATGGGGAGTACTAGTAGCAGACAGTTTGGGAGTTCTTTCCACGATTCTATTCTGCCTCTGCAGTAGGAGTAGTAAGGAAGATCACATGCTGTACAGTGGTGAGTGTTGGGTGTTCAGGTCTGTTGAACTGTCATTTCTACTGTGACTTGGACTGATCATGAGCAAGATTGTAGTTATGTTGGTCCATGTGGTTCATGTTGGCAGTGTCCCTTGTCCTCTGAGCCTCCCTATATATGAATTTATTGGGGCAGGGGAGTCTCTGGAAATTCAGGATATGATGGTGATTGTCCAGAGTACACACATGGACGCTGCTCTTGGTGTGAAGTGGGAAGAGAGATTAGGAAACTGAAGGTCTAGAATCCAGAAGTTCTCAATATTGCATTCCAATTTCAGATTTGTGTTATAAAGATCACAAATAGTTCAGGAACTGGTAGGAAATGATGATATTGATCTTCTATCAATGCATGATTAGAATGCTTTTAATGTGATGCTGCCACTAGCTGCAATGGTGTGATCCAGTGAAGCTTAGTTCCAGGGGACAAAGGAGTTTCTGATCTGCAGACATTTCTTAGATGTGCATTGTGTTGGGCAGGTAGATGGAGCATAATTCACAACTTGGGCCATAATCCTTGTAGGAGAAAATAAATTTTAAATCATTTTTCTTTTTTTCATAAACAACTTTCCTCATGACACATTATTTTAAAAAAAAACCTTGTAATTGAGTTTAAAAAATAAACAAAATGCAGCTCCCACCTCCTTATTCCCAATTCTTCCCATTCCCCCCAAATAAAAGGGAAAAATGTAAACAAAAAATAAAACAAGAACACCTGATAAACAACAACAACAACAACAGTGTAAAACTTCCCAAAAAAAAGTAGTGTATTTCCCCAGGGGTAAGTGGAATTTACACTGAATCCACTGTGAGTGAGTTCTTTCCACTACAAAAATCTGCAAAGAAAGACACTCAAGACAGAAAAATAAACAAAAAGGCACCAAAAAAATGCACCAGACAAACTTTAGAGGTAGGAGCCCCGAGGAAAGAAGGGTAGGGTGTGCCTAGACCTGGGAAATCAGGAGCAGGAAGAGACTGCAAAAGGCAGAGAGAAGATGAGGGAAGGAAACAAGCTGAACAGATTGGTGCCCTCCAGAGCTCTAGGTAAAAAAAGGCCTCCTACCATCTGTGCCCACCTACCCTTGAGCAGGCCCAAAGAGAGTGAATTGGAGCAGGCAAACAGGGAGCAGGTTGCACATATGAGAAGTGTCCATATTGAATCTCCAGAGGGAATATGTCACCCCTGCCTTACTCCCTGGGCCTGCCCTACTGCCCAGAGCAGGTTCCTCCTCAGTTAGTTATGGGATTCTCCCTCTTCCACAGTATATCTTTTTTATTATTTATTTATTTATTTATTTATTTATTTATTTATTATGTATACAATATTCTGTCTGTGTATATGTCTGCAGGACAGAAGAGGGCACCAGACCTCTTTACAGATGGTTGGGAGCCACCATGTGGTTGCCAGGAATTGAACTCAGGACCTTTGGAAAAGCAGGCAATGCTCTTAACCACTGAGCCATCTCTCCAGTCCAGTATATCTTTTTTTAAAAATAAATTTCCACCTTCTGTTTTTCTTTTTTTTTTCAAATTCTTTTTTTTTTTTTTTTTTTTTAATCCAAGGACAAGCTGTTTAAACCACTGTAGAATCCAGACTGGGAGCTGTTCGGGCACAGTATTGGGCACACGGGTAACCCATCTGTTGTGCTGATGGGAGTCACCTTGATCTGTCTCCGTCTAAACAGGGAATCATCTAAAGCCAGGGAAGTCCTCACTGACTCTTTGTCTAATAAGAATTCTATATATGCAAACCCTTTGGCAAGGCCACTGAATTTGTCACAGACTGTAGTAACACGGTTGACTGAACCACAGCCATGAAAGTGAGCTTCCAGCTCTTCTGCTGTTGCACCATAGTCCACATTGCCAACATAGATGGAACTGACATCAGCCTCCATCTTCTCCTCAAGACTTGATCACTGAGCCAGCATTGCCTGGGGTTGTATTCTTATTCATCTGCTTCTCTACCTCATTTTGTAGCTCCTTTAACTTCTCATCCTCTTCCTCTATCTCCCTGACTCCCTGAAGCTTTGATCATTTCCAGCAATCATAAGAGAATATCATACACAAAAAATACACAAACGGACACAAAAAAAATAGCAGCAACCTTTTTTCAGAAGTGCTTGGAACTCCAAGTAGTTAGAGTAAATCAAGTGGATTTACATTTACACTGATTCTTTAAAAATCTGTTCTCTTGAAATTCCATTTAAGAAGATTTCATTTCCTCACTGTGATGCAGACTTGGATTCCATCACCAATTGTAGGAAACAACATGGTAAATGATCCTAACACATCATTTCTTTATCAAAAGAGAATGAAATGCTTTCAGTAATCAAATCTATTTTCTGTAAAGTAAAAACATCAGAAGGCTTCAAGTGAATATTGTAAATTTTGGTGAAACAGTCTTCTCACTGAACCCATTTTCTACTATTGGTAAAGGAAAGAAGAGGAGTGTACAGGATATGCGATGGCCAGTGATTCAGTGATTTTGATTAGAACCTTGTTCTTCTTTAAGAATCAATTTTATATATATATATGTGTGTGTGTGTGTGTGTGTGTTTGTGTGTGTGTAGATTTGTGTTTCTTCCTTATTTTGTCAATGGTGTCATCCATATTGTTGATTTTGTGAACCATAATTTAATTATATCATTCATTGTTTTTGAAAATGATGTACCTTCTCCAGTTTGTACACAGAATATTTTTTATACTCTTTGGTGATAAACAGTTTTACTTTTCTCTTCTTGATCTCAGATGCTTGCTTCTAATTATTTTATTTTATTTATTTATTTATATTTTAACAATAAAGCTTGCCTGAAGATCATAAAGTAAAACAGATGCCATGGCCAGCCTTATACCACAGGCAATACTGACACACACCTTTAATCCCAGTAGTCACACTAGTTTGTTGTAGAGTCAATGCTGGTGTCTCATATCTTTAATCCTATAACTAAGGAGTTGCAGATAGGAAGTGGCATGCCTGGGCAGAGAGAGGAATATAAGGTGGTAAGAGAGAGGAGCTGAGGATTGAGTGTTTTGTAGAAACAGCATTTACTCTGAGGATTTATAGAGATGGGATGGCCCATTTGGTATGTCTTACAACATTTATCTAGGGCTTCCCTTGGAGGGAATGCTGAGGCTAAGGAAAAGTTAGATTAAGAGAAATGAAGACAGAATCATAGGTTAGACTGAGAGGATGAAAGGTCAACAGAAAACAGCCAGAGTTTATTTCTCAGCCAGCATATATACTAAACACAGTCAAAAGGCAGATCAAAAAGCAGTACAGTCAGCTCCCCTCCTTCCTGCACTGTGCTTGGAGGCAGCTCAAACCTGTGCATTATCTGATCCAGCTAAGCAGCTTCTAATCACTAACAAGGAGTGCCCCTGGCTGGCCTACACTAGCCCAAATCTTAATAGAAAAAAATGGACTCTTTGAGCTGGGCAAAACGCTTTTTCTGTTGGCTAACGCAGGTGTTATTCACAGCCCTCAAGGTTACTGGAAGAAGCACAGCAGGCATGCTCGGACTCAAATAGAATCTTTAAGTCTGAAATGACTCCAGATGGAAACTGAGTCACACGTGGGCTCCCACATTGGACTGGGAATTTTATAGAGCTAAGAACTAGTGGCTGGATGCTGTGCTTCTCTGATCTTTCAGCTTTCAGCCCTACTATCTGACTACAGGGTTTATGAATAAGATCAGTTTGCACTACATCTAAAATCTAGTTTAAATAAAAGGTTTCTTCTTAATTCCTGTTCATGATTTTGGGTCTAAATCTCTATCAAGTAACTTAAAATTAAGTTTTGAATTCTGTATATAAATAAAAAACTATGCTCCTTTAACCGCTTTGTGTTTTACTACATACAGCACTTAAAAGGTTTTCTTCAGTAAACCACGATCTTTCTTAGCAGTGACCATTAAAATCTTAAAGAGGGGCTTAGGGCCCCACACCATTGATTCTTCCTAGAGTGTGGTAAGGCCACTAAACTGACTGCCTCCCCCAAAAGTCAGCTTTGGGCTATGTATTATTCAGGACAATGCCAAGATTACTATCTAAGATGGTCCTCATGCACTATACTAGCCAGAACTTGAGACAATTCCTCCACTTTCCCATTACACAAAGACTGGACAAGAGATAATACAGGCAATTCTCCCATGAATAGAAATTATCCTAGGTTTATTTCAGGGACCCTTATAGGTGCCATTGCCCACAGACAACCAAAAATAATTTTAAAAGCATGGTTCCCATATTCCCAAGAGTTGGGGTAAGCAGTTTGGTCATGCATTAGGTCATGATTTATGTCATCATTGACGTGGAGGTGGTAACAAATTACTATGGGTAATGGTAAAAAGTACAAACAAAGAAGATAATATTTAGTTATCTTGTTCTGAAAAGAAAAACGGAGAGTGGGGCGGTGGTGGCGCACGCCTGTAATCCCAGCACTCGGGAGGCAGAGTCAAGCGAATCTCTGTGAATTCGAGGCCAGCCTGGTATAGAAGAGCTAGTTCCAGGACAGGAACCAAAAGCCATGGAGAAACCCTGTCTAGAAAATCAAAAAAAAAAAAAAAAAAAAGGAAGATATAGAAATTATAGGATAAATGATAGATTACTAATTTGCTTTAAATAAAAAACTATTTTTATTAATATTTTACATTAGTATGGATTTTTGCATATTAATACATATTTGAGATTATTTTTGTTATATTGTAGATGTTTCTAATCTTATTTAACATATTTTTGTATATTCATGGAAATTCAAGGTTATTTTTGATAAAACATTGTACATACATTTTTACTCTTATGTAAGGTTTTCTGCCCAACAAGTCACTTTACGATGTAAAATAAATCTTTAGTCCTGAAAATTACTATTACAAGTTATTTAAATTAATAAAATTACAAGTTAATACTTACATATTATAATCGTACTCATAATCATGTTAGGTAGGCTTTCAAGGTGAAACAAAAAGACATTTCATTTTCATTTTTTTCATGATAGGGTTCCTTTGTATTACTCTGGCTGTCCTGGAAATCACTTTGTAGACCATACTGGCCTTGAGCACACTGAGATCAACCTGCTTTTGCCACACAAGTACTGGGTATAAAGACATGCACCATCACTCCCTGGCCAAAAATACATTTTAAATAAGTCATCAAACATTTCCTATTCAAAATATGTCATTTAAGACGTTACAATTATATAAGGTTTTTATGGCAAGACATGTCTGTTCCTGACAACACCAATCTACTTCAGAGAATGATGGATATCATAGAAATGACTACATGTAGTTCACTTTCTTGCTGGCAAGACTTAGGCACTGGCAAGAAACTGCCCTTTGACTTAACTACTGACAGTATACTGTCCAAGTTAGATAGGCAGGACACGAAAGAAAGTGACAGCTGAGCATAGCCTTGGCAAAGCAGGGCAATCCTTCAAAATTCCTGCTTCTCAGAAACTTGGTCATATCTTCTAGGTGTACAGGCTAAAGTTAAAAGTCCAACAGTACAGTGGAATCTTGGTTGACTGTCCAGGCAGTCAGTAGTTTATGTCATTTCTTGTTTTTTTTTTAATTGTTTTTATTGAGGTATGTATTTTTCTCTGCTCTCATCCCTTCCTCCCCAGTCTTTTTCTACTTTCCATGTAGATTAGATCCATGTGTATTTCGCTTGGATTCCTCTTTGTTATCTAGGTTCTCTGGGGTTGAGAATTGTAGGCTGGTTTTCTTTGCTTTAGGTCTAAAATCCACTTTTGAGTGAGGACATTGTATATTTGTCTCTCTGGGTATGGGTTACCTCACTCAGTATGATGTGTTCTTGATCCCTAAACTTGCCTGCAATTTCAAGATGTCATTATTTTTTTCTGCTGTGTGTGGTACTCTGCAGCACGCCGCTCCCGCCAGCAGAAGAGACAACTGCAACAGGATTCTTCTCAGAACACACTTTATTGGAGCACTTACACTTGAGGTTGTAGAGAGGCAAAAGACCCCGTCCCTGTGAAGCAGAAGAATATATACGGTGCCAGACAAAGCCCTGACGTGTCATCAACCCAATGGCTCAGGCCAGAATGGAGTGATCGTGCTTAAATGATGATTGGCCAGATCGGATGGCCAGATCGAAAGACTCCCCGCGTTGGGGGGGGGGGGGGGCTCGCACGCGCATGCGCTGTGCGCGTGCATGCGCACAAGTTGTCTGTCAAGTTGCGCACAAGTTGTCAAGTTTGACGTGGAACAGCAAATGGCGCCCAGGCTCCGTGCCCCTGACATGACAGCGCCATGGTGCGCGCTACATCTCCGCGCGCTACAGTACTCCATTGTGTAAATGCAACACATTTTCCTCATCCATTCTTTGGTGAGGGAGTGTTTAGGTTGTTACAAGGCTAATACAAATAGTGCTGATATGAGTATAGCTGGACACATGCCCTTGGGGTATGATTGAGAATCATTTAGGTATATACCCAAAAGTGGTATTGCTTGGTCTTGAGGTAGGTTGTGTCCTAATTTTCTGAGAAATCACCATTCTGATTTCTAAAGTGATTGTACCAGTTTGCGTGCCCACCAGCAATGGAGAAGTTTTCCCTTCACCCCACATCCTCTCCAGCATAAACTGTCCTCAGGGTTTTTGATCTTGGCTATTCTTACAGGTGTAAGGTGGAATCTCAGAGTTGTTTCTTCATTTCTTAATGGCTAAGGATGTTGCGCATTTCCTTAAGTGTCTTTCAGTCATTTTATAGTCATCTGTTGAGAGTTCTCTGTTTAATTCTGTACAATTATTTTTCTATTGGCTTATTTGTTCTTCTGGTGACCAGTTTCTTCAGCTCTTTATATATTTTGGATATTAGCCCTCTGTTTAATGTGGGGTTGAAGAAGACCTTTTTCCATCTGTAGGCTGCCATTTTATTGAACATTTCCTCTGCTTTTCAGAAAGTTCTCAGTTTTAGGTGGTCTTATCTATTAAATATTGCTATTAGTGTTCATGCTGCTGGGGTTATATTTAGAAAATGGTCTCTTGTACCAATGTGTTCAAGTGTACTTCCCACTTTCACTTCTATGAAGTTCAATGTGGTTGATTTTATGTTTTGACCTATTTGGACTTGGAAAGTGAAGCCTCACCAGTCACTGGTGGTGCATCTCTGTGAGTTCAAGGCCAGTCTGGTCTAAGAGAGCTAGTTCCAAGAAAGGCACCAAAGCTACAGAGAAACCCTGTCTCAAGAAACACAAAACAAAAACAATAACCATACGAACAAAATATGTACCCCCTTGTACCTGAGAGTGGACCACAGGATTTGGCATTTGCTCTGCTGAATTTTCATCTTTCCTTGACCCAGTATTCCCTCACTTGTCCTCATTCCTCTCTTTCATTAGTCTTTTGTTTCTTCTTTTTTTTTTTATCTTTTTCTTTTTTTTTCTGAGACAGTGTTTCTCTATAGCTTTGGAGCCTGTCCTGGAACTCACTTTGTAGACCAGGCTGGCCTTGAACTCACAGAGATCTGCCTGCCTCTGCCTCCCAAGTGCTGGGATTAAAGGTGTGCACCACCACAGCCCAGAGAACCACTGTCTTAAAGCAAATGGCTACTACTGACCCTAATCCTACTGGCTTTACTTAAAGAAAAATACCTTAGGGCTGGAGAGGTGGCTCAGAGGTTAAAAGCATTGCCTGCTCTTCCAAAGGTCCTGAGTTCAATTCCCAGCAACCACATGGTGGCTCACAACCATCTGTAATGGGGTCTGGTGCCCTCTTCTGGCTGGCAGGCATACACACAGAATATTGTACACATGATAAATAAATAAATATTTAAAAAAAGAAAAAAGAAAAATACCTTAAAGAGCTGGAGAGATGGCTCAGTGGTTAAGAGCATTGCCTGCTCTTCCAGAGGTCCTGAGTTCAATTCCCAGCAACCACATGGTGGCTCACAACCATCTGTAATGGGGTCTGGTGCCCTCTTCTGGCCTGCAGACAGACTGTTGTATACATAATAAATAAATAAATATTAAAAAAAAAAAAAAGAAAGAAAAATACCTTAGGAGTTGATCAGAGGAGTACCTTACTTCTGTCTTTCCTTTTTCGGGGCCATTTTATTTTTATTTATTATTAAGTGTTTTGTTTTAGGGTACATGCATGCGTGTCTATGTAGTCCTAGCTGTCTTCCTATATAGATCAGGCTGGCCTCAAGTGCAGAGAGATTGTCCTGCTTCTGTCTTCCAAGTGTCGGGATTAAAGGTGTGCCACCATGCATGGTTTGGTTTTTCTTTTATTCTTCATGATTTTCCTTTTTGCTTTGGTATTGTAGGGGGTGTGTATGTCTGTGGTGCTGGACATCAGATTGAGAGGCTTCTGCTTACTGGACAAGTGCTGACCACTGAGCTATATGCCCTCCCTGTTTTTCTTTTGAATAGTATTCAGTGGTTAATTAAGAAATGTTAGGCTTTACAAGCAGTTTGTATTGCTTTGAAATTTATAGCATTTTCAACAATAAAAGTAAAATCTCATTGTTTCAGTGGTTCAGAAAATTAGTGTAACATCTGAGCTGCTGTTATACTTTGACATCTTGTTCTTCATGTTAAAGAGGAGTTTACTTTTCCATTGCCATAGAAACAATTGGTTTTCAGGACTTCAAACATCATCTTATTGTATTTCATAGTATTTCTTCCCATTGTAGGATCCTATCTGGTTCTTATGATAAGACCTCTCGGATCTGGTCCTTGGAAGGAAAGTCAATAATGACAATTGCAGGACATACAGATGTTGTGAAAGATGTGGCTTGGGTGAAAAAGGTAGGATTATACGTAAGAGGAACCCTAAGACTTAAAATTGAACTAATTTTAGTCTAGTAAAAAGGTAGGATTATACGTAAAAGGAGTCCTAAGAGTTAAAATTGAACTAATTTTAGTCTAATAAAGGAGTGATTGGGTATACAGAGAAACCCTGGGGAGGGGGATACAACACATGAAGGAAGGGAGGGAGGGAGGGAGGGAGGGAGGGAGGGAGGGAGAGAGGGAGGCAGGGAAGGAAGGAAGAAAAAGAAAAACCAAAAAAGAAAAAAAAAGAAGAAGCACTTGTGTGTGTGTTTCTATGGTTTTAGTTTTTTGTGTAGCTCTGGCTGTCCAGAATGGCCTCAAACTCACAGAGATCCACCTGCCCCTACTTCCTAAGGGCTGGGATTAAAGGCGTGCATCACCGCCATCCAGCAATAATTAATAATTTTTAAATCCATAGATTGCTGTTTGTTTCTGCCTGGTCCTGGAATCTGAACCCAGGATTTTGTGCGTGCTGGGCAAGCACACTGCTGCTGAGGCATGTTACTAGCTCCAAATCCAGGAATTTACAGAAGTAAATCATTACTAAAATTATCTGTACATGTTCTAGTTATTAAGTATATTGAACACATTTTTCCTACTTTTAAAGAATCTTTTCTTTTTGGCGACAGCAGGGGGTGGTATGGTCACAGGATCTCACTGTACAGCCCAGGCTGGCCTGGAACTTACTGCCACCCTTCTGCCTCGGCCTCCTGAGGGCTGGGATTGCAGGTGCATTTTCTTCTTTACTATGATAACTCTCTTTCAAAAGCAGTCCATCTGATTATTATTAAAACAGTCACAAAAATGCTGAGTGATTACAAAATAAGATGCAGTTAAGATTTTGTGCTAACTTGTTTCTTGTTTTCTCTTTTCTTCAGACAGTTTGTCCTGCTTGCTACTGAGTGCCTCAATGGATCAGACGGTTCTCTTATGGGAATGGAATGTGGAGAAGAACAAAGTGAAAGCCCTACACTGCTGCAGAGGTCATGCTGGAGGTGTGACTCCATAGCGGTCAACAGCTCAGGAACTAAAGTGAGTAGCCAGTGTGTTGCCACTATTGTGTTGAGTTAGAATGTAAGCAGCTGAGTAAACATTTTATATATACATACATATATAGTCCTAATGATTTTCTAACTTCCATAACAATCAGAGCCTAAAAAATAGTAAGACTTTAGATCTAAAGTAAATACAATAAGATAGATATATTTATTAGATTTACTTCTTCTAGATATGTCTTTATTATATTCTATAAGTTACATTTTAAAAATTGGAATAAGCCCGGCGGTGTTGGTGCACACCTTTAATCCCAGCACTCGGGAGGCAGAGGCAGGCAGATCTCAGAGTTCGAGGCCAACCTGGTCTACAGGGTGAGTTCAGGACAACCAGGGTTACAGAGAGAGAGAGAGAGAGAGAGAGAGAGAGAGAGAGAGAGAGAGACCTACCAAGTAAACTAGTAATTTCTTTTTTTAAAATATTTATTTATTTATTATGGACACACTATTCTGTTTGCATATATGTCTGTAGGCCAGAAGAGGACACCAGATCTCATTACAGATGGTTGTGAGCCACCATGTGGTTGCTGGGAATCGAACTCGGGTCCTTTGGAAAAGCACACAATGCTCTTAACCACTGAGCCATCTCTCCAGCCCCCTAGTAATTTCTTTAGATAACCTTAAATAATAGTCATTGACAATTTTTTTAATTTATCAATTTTTTTTTAAGATTTATTTATTATGTGTGCAGTGTTCTGCCTATATGTATGCCTGCAGGCCAGAAGAGGGCACCAGATCTCATGAGCCACCGTGTGGTTGCTGGGAATTGAAATCAGGATCCCTGGAAGAGCAGTCAGTGCTCTTAACTTCTGAGCCATCTCTCCTGCCTGCCCTCATCAAATTCTCTTAAAGTGCTGTCATCTATTAAACATCTAGATGATACCCAAGCCTTAGCACACTAAGGCTAATGTTAACGGCTTATTTTATTATTAGTGTTAACATACATCTTGTACTTGACCTGAAACTAAATCCTCAGTCTGTTGTTTTTGTTCTTTGATGCAGGTTCTCACTGCATCAAAGAACACTGTAGCCCAGGTTGTCCTGGAATTCTACTTATGTGGTCCAGTCTGGCCTCATATCCCTTTTGACTGGCCTGCTTCAGCCTCCTTCCGAATACTGGGATTACAGGCATGAGCCACCATTGCCCAGCCTGGCCTAGTCTTTATTATAACAAAATGGATACAAACCAAAAAGTAATAACCTCATTGCCTTATGAAGGGTTGCAGACCCTCTTTTATTTGAAAGTTCCCTTTGCTGCATTGGAGAATTGCAGATTTAAGATGTTCTGCAACTTTGAGTAACAAAGAATGTTTGATGCACTCAATGATAAAGGTTTATGATTTATCTTGAGTCGCAGAGATTATATGTTGTTGAGTACAGATTTACATGAATTAACCATTCTTGTCTTTTGACTAGGAAGTTAGACCTATATTTTACTTATACATGGGCAGAAACTCATCTTCAGTTTGTTAAAAACACAAAAGAAAATTTGTGATAGCCAAAGAAAGAACGAACAAGTCAGAACAAGAAAGTGATAATGCATTTGAGCCTCAAAGCTCTGAAATGAGAGCTAAATGTAGCAGGCATACCTCAACCCTTTGTGTGTTCCCAAGTCACTTGTGTTCGATTTAAGCCATATTCCAGTGTTCTCTACATGAAATACTTCTAGTTTTATCCCTTGTCCCTTGCAGGGAAATCTGTTTTCTTTCCCCTAGAAAATGACCAACTTTATTTCTCAGGATTTATTTGTAAAGGTCCTCAGTATAGGTTAGTTGCCCATTCTGATCTAAGCAGCTGTGTGGGACACAGGCGCTTATAAGCATGGCAGCTGGTTATCATGGAGATCAAGGCCACAGCTTCCAGAAGACTGGAAAGCCAAGTATGATTATCGAGTAGTAACGATTACAGAGCCTGTGTACAAAGAGATGAAACAAGCAAAGCAAAATTTGGAAAGTAAAAATGGGGGCAAGGGGCAAATAATGTAAGTTATTAAATATGCTTTCTCCTTCATATGTATCTAGTTTTGCAGTGGCTCCTGGGATAAGATGCTAAAGATCTGGTCTACAGGTATAAATATTATTTTTTTGTACTTTGACTTATTAATCATGTTTCTAGAATTTTAGTGAAACTTTTACTTCTCATATTTGCTGTAAAAATAGACCAAAGTATTTTAGTATATACAAAAAGAAGTATAGTATGAAGACAAATTATATTTATGTTTTAAGTTTTTTGATTCTTTTTTAACTCTACCACCTTTTTATTTGAAAGTCACTGATTTGCTACATATATATATATAATCTTAGATCTGAGAATGCACTTAATTAAAAAAAAACCTGGAAGTTATTTTTTGAGTAGTTTTGACTCATCTTAAGTCACTTAAAAATGAGTTTTGAGTGACTGAAAAGATGGTTCAGTGATTAAGAGCACTTGCTGCTCTTGCAGAGGCCCCAGATTAGCTCACACATTCACATAGCAGCTCACAGCTGTCCTCAACTCCAGTGTCAGAGGATCTGACACCCTCTCCTGGCTCCTGGGCACCAGGCACATGTGGTATACACACATAAATGCAGGCAAAACATGCATACATATAAAAATGTCTTTGAAATTTTCTGTTTGAGGCAGGATCTTTTTATAGATCCCTTACTGTCCTGAAGCCTGGCACTCGCCATATAAACCATCCTGGCTTCAAACTTGTAATCCTCTTGCCTCGGTGTTCCTCATGCTGGGATTACGATCATGCACCACCATACCAGCTTATTTTGAAAATACAGATGAAGGAGAGGACAGATTCTTAAAAGAAGTTAGGAAATGCTGATGGTAACAAAAGGAATGGGGACAAACCCACACACCTTCTTAAACTTTGAGACCTAACAGCTGTATATTTAAAAAGATCAAAAGACCCCAAATTGCTGTTTACAGTTCAGATCCCAATTAAATCTCACAAAGTAGTTAATGAGTTCAGAACCAGTTTAATCAACTTTAAATAATTATGTGTAATATTGCAGAAAATATACATATTAGTAGATGTTATAAAAATGCTTAAAGCAAACAATTTTTGGAAAAGAATGTAGTTTAGTTTCAATTGTTTTCCTTTTCTGGAATGTCTTATTCTTTGATAGTATCAGGTAATGAGATGCTGTTTGGTACAGCTATTACTGTTAAGGGATTTATAATCTAGTTAGGAAAAATAAATCAATATTCATGAAAGTTACAAAATATTAAAATCTATAGTTTTCAGTCTTAGTATTCTACCTGACTAAATGATGTTTATAACAAAGATCTTTCCAAAATAAAAAAAGAATTAAAAATCATCCAAGGACCTGGACATAAATAACTCATTGATAAAGTACTTGCCTGGCGCTAGCGTGGATCTCTAGCACTACAAAACAACTATGAAGCATTTTTATTTTTTAAAAAAGGAAATAGTGAGATTAAGCATGGCTAAAGTACATCTTCTAACCTGTGTTTACGTTATTTTCTGCATGGCATAAGTATAATATGGCCATAGTAACTTAGTCTGAATTGAACAGAAAGCAGCTTTTCATCATTCTGATAAAATGGTCCATATTTTTAACAATGAGCATAAAAACAGTAAGATTTCAAACAGTTTAATTTTGAGTTTTTTTTTAACATGCTTTTTAAAAAAAGAGTCTTTGTCCATGTTTGATTGCCAATCCAGGAAATGTTTTTACTTTTGCTGCTACTAAGAATTGAGTCTAGGACCGTGTGCGTGCTGGTCGGGTGCTTTAACATTGCTACAGTCCCCAGTGGTCAGAGAGAATGTTTACATACAGTTTGTGTTAACCAAAACAACAAGGAATATACATTCCCTAATTAGTCAAAAAAGAAAACTGTATACCCAAAATGTAGGACATTCTTGAAGTTTACCATTAATAGTAACTAAATTTTCAATATTAAATACTATTTTCTATGATGTAGTTCCTACAGATGAAGAAGATGAAATAGAAGAATCCACAAATCGGCCAAGAAAAAAGCAGAAAACAGAGCAATTGGGGCTAACAAGGGTAAGTTTGTTTTTGTTTTAATTAAAATAATAATCACATCATTTTCTCCCTTTCCTATCCACCTCCAACCCCTTCCATGTATACATCCTTAAGAAGCTCATCTCTGGAAGAAAATATTTCTATTATTCTCATCCTTAGTTCCTGTAGTGCTCACATGAGATTTCCTCCCTCCGTGTTAGCATGGCTAGTGATAGAGTCCTTGTCCAGTCTTAGTTAGGCAGCCCTACTGTTGAGGCTGTCATTGATGAAGCTTCCCTGTCATTTTTTAAGAGAGACAATCTCAGATTTCATGGTCCTCAGGCTTTTAACAATCTTTCTGTCCCCTCTTCTACAATGTTCCCTGAGCCTTAAGTACAGGAGTTGTGTTGTAGATGTACCCATTGGAGCTGGGCATCCCATGATCAGTTATTTTCTGCATTTGACTAATTGTCGTTTTCTGTAATAGTCTGTCTGTTAAAGTATTTGTGAGCATTGACTATATTTGGCTTTGGTCTGTTTAATGAAACTATGATAATTCAGCAAATCTTTTTTTTAATTATTCTTATTTTTATGTGCATTGGTATTTTGCCCGTGTAAGGGTGTTGGATCTCCTGGAACTATAGTTATAGACAGTTGTGAGCCACCATGTGGGTCCTGGGAATTGAACCCTGGTCCTCTGAGGAGCAGTCAGTGCTGTTAACTGCTGAGCTAGCTCTCTACCCACCTCCTTGTTTTGCCTGTATTCTACTTTATCTTGTTGCTTCAACCATGGTTGTGCTTTCCTTCGGTATGTACTTTTTTTTTTTTCTGAGAATTTGGATAGTGTAACATCTGAATCAAGCTTACAGAGTGATAGGGTTATCATGGTACATTTTTATCATTAACTCTTGATTGGCAGTAATTATATGACTGTCTAATAATATTTATTTCATATACTGAAGATAAAATCCATTTTAGAGCTGCTAGTTGTATCCTGAATCACTAGAAGTCATTAATGTGAAGTTTAATTCTATTGTTTAGCAGTTAGATCTCATTAAACAGAGTTTGTTTAGTTTGAGACGGACTCTTGCTGTGTAGCTTAGGCTAATGTGGAACTCACTGGCTTGGACTGGTCTCAAACTATAGTAGTTCTTCAGCTTCCTGGTTGCTGGGACTCAAGTATGTGTCACTATACCTGACTTTTTTTCTTCCACCTGATATCGTGATTGAATATATTTGATGTAATTAGATACACTTACATAATGATTATCATATTCAAATTACTATGTCCATCACCTCCCACGGTGCACTAGCTCTTCAATTTTTTATAACAAAGTTTGTGCTCTTTGACTGATACGTTCCCATTTCTACCAAATCTGGCGATGACTACTGTCTGCTTTTATGAGCTTGACTTTGATCCCGTTTTGATATAAAGGTGTTTGTTATGCTATCTAACCTTGTTTATTTAATGGAAAGGAGAATGGTGAGTCAGCTGTGCCATTGAGCGTATGACCATACATTAGTTATTATAGTCATCACTAACATAAATATAAAACTGTTGAAACTAAGATGGGACAGAGTAATGACTCAGCAGAATAGACCACTAGCTCCAGAGGACCCAGGCTGATTTCTCATTCCTGAATGGCAGCTGACAATTTCCTGTAACTGCAGATCCAGGGGATCTAATGCACCCTTCTGGCCTCTTCTTGCATCAGGCGTGCACGTGGTGACAATGCAGACAGAAAACCTATACACAGATTTTCTCACTGAAATCAGTACAGTTTTGGTTTTATGTTTGTTTGCTTTTAATTAAAGTTTAACACACATTAAGAAGCTATGGCGTACTGGGCAGTGGGTGCCGCGCGCCTTTAATCCCAGCTGAGAAAGGTGGATCTCTGTGAGTTCAAGGCCAACCTGCCTGGTCTATAGAGTGAGTTCCAGGACAGCCAGAGCTACACAGAGAAACCTTGTCTTAAAGAAACAAGTATCAATCAATTAATAAATAAAAACATTTTTAAAAGCTATGAATGAAGACACATGCTTACAAATTAGAACTTTAAGGAAAGGATTGAGTTTAGCGCCTCGTGTATGCTAGACAGATGCTGTGCAGGTGTTCCTTGTTGTTGAACGTTAGGTGTTGTAAGTTTCCCAACTTTGGGTTCCACATGCCTACAAGTACTTGAGATAATGACTTTTTTTAGAGCTATAACTGGCTGACATTATCTAACATACTTAATTTATGTCTCTTTGAAAGCAAGAAGAGCTCATGTGTAGCCCAAGCTGTCCTAAAATTGCTGGGCTCAAGCAGTCCTTTTGCTGTAACCTCTCCAGTACCCAGAACTACAAGGCTTGCCTCATTGCATCTAGCTCTGTACTAACTTATATATAAATGTATTTTAAAATGTATTTATTTTTATGAGTATGAGTGTATGTCTCTATATTGTATGCATTCTGTTGCCTGAGGAGGCCAGAAGAAGGCATCAGATCCTCTGGGACTGTCATGTGAGTGACTGAGAATTGAACCCAGGGCCTCTGGAAGAATAGCCAATGCTCTTAACTGCTGAGCCATCTTTCTATCCCCTGACTTACTTTAAATAAAGTGTATCATTTAGAGCTGGGCATACTGCCACATGCCTGTGATCCCAGCACTAGGGAGGTAGAGGCAGGAGAACTGGGAATTCAAGACCAACTTCAATTACATAGTGAGTTGGGGCCAGCATTGGCTATATGAAACATTGTCTGAAAATAGACAAGAAATTATGTAGCACTGTACTTTTGTTTTTGTTTAAATACATTAGAATATAATTTAAGCCCTAGTTAGTGCTTTGATACTGAATTGTGAAATCCCTGGTCATATTTTTAGCTTGTTTATATGTAGAAACCAGTAGTTTCAAGATTTTCTTTTTCAGTTTTTAGTTTATGTGGTATGTGTTGCTGTGTGTGATGTCATGTGTGTAAGGTCTGAAAACAATTCATGGGAGTTGATTCTCCTGCCACCATCTGGGTCCCTTGGTTAAACTTAGTTCATCAGTCTTGACAGCTGGCACTTATTCACTGAGCCCCTTCATATAGAAGACAAAGAGAGAAATATCTATCTTGGAGAACTACTATAAAAACAAAATAATCCACTGGGGAAAAATCTGGCCTATCTACTTTGGACATTAACATCTCTTTTATTTTGGCAGCGTATCATTATGTACCCCGGCTGGCCTGGAACACAAGAGATCCCCCTGCCTCTGCCTCCTGAGTACATCACCACACCTGACCCTAAAATCTACTCTTGTTTCAGTTACTCTGTGGTGAAGATATTTTTCCCTTCTGGGGGCCTTTTATTTCTAGACTCCCTTGGTGACCCTCTCTGGCCACACTGAAGCAGTTTCCTCGGTGCTTTGGTCCGATACTGACGAACTCTGCAGTGCATCTTGGGATCACACAATTAGAGTGTGGGATGCTGAGTCTGGTGGCCTGAAGTCAACCTTGGTAAGACTTAAGTTTGGTGTTCCTCTAGTTAACCTTGAGCTTGTCAGTAATAAATTTCTCTTTGGTTAAATGTTCTTTCCTTTTATTTTCAGACAGGAAATAAAGTGTTTAATTGTATTTCCTATTCGCCCCTCTGTAAACGTTTGGCCTCTGGAAGCACAGATAGGCATATTAGACTGTGGGATCCCCGAACTAAAGGTATGTTGTATCCAGTAGGGAATATTTAAAAAGATAAGTTCCTATGAAAATTCTTTCGGTGTCTTCTGCTTCTCTTTCCTAAAACCACTGCATTTTCTTCGTCTTCATCCAGATGGTTCTTTGGTATCGCTGTCCCTCACCTCACATACAGGTTGGGTAACATCAGTGAAGTGGTCTCCTACCCACGAACAGCAGCTGATTTCAGGCTCTCTAGATAACATTGTCAAGCTGTGGGACACAAGAAGGTAAATGTTGGGACTTGGAAGCATGGTTCAGCAATTAGGAGCGCTTGCTGTCTTTCCAGAAGACCCAGGTTTGGTTCATACTACCTCATGTGACAAATACTAATACTCAAAAACAGTCCCAGGATTGGGCTGCAGGCATAGCTCAGTAAGTAGAGCATTGGCCTTGCACACGAGGACCCTGGAACCTAGATAAACAAGGTGAACGGTGTTGGGCATGCTGGTAGTCTGCAGGACTGGATGGTTATGGGAGCCGAAATCTGGAACTCTGACCGCTGTGGCACTGCATGAGTGCCTGGTGCACAGCAAACACCCATACACAAAATAATTATGTGGTTGTTTTATATTTTAGAAAAATAGGTTTATGAGGGAAATTTGAGAGTTTTGATTTGATTGTGTCTGTTGCCCATCTGGCTTATATATTTAGGAATATAAACATACCAAACTTAAGGAAAAGATTTGGGATAGAAATATAAAGTATAAAAGTGTGAAATTGACCTTATTGTGAATAAATTTTTGTATTTAAATAGCATTTTTCTTGAGTGTTTGTTATAATAAATGAGAAGTATTAGTAATTGTATGTTTGTATTGAAACACTGCATGCATGTAACGTGTGTAATTTCATCTTTAGTTGTAAGGCTCCTCTCTATGATCTAGCTGCTCATGAAGACAAAGTTCTAAGTGTGGACTAGACAGACACAGGGGTAAGAACTTACAAATTACTTGGTGAAGAAAAAGGTAGGATAGACTTAAAGTTAACAGGCTCTTTCGGGTTGGTCTGATCTGATCTGGTCTTTCTCTGGCTGTCTAGAACTCCCCGTGTAGACACTGCTGACTTGAGACTCTGAGCTCCGCCTGTGTCTGCCCCCTGAGTGCTGGGATTACAGGCTTGTGCTACAAAAAAATTGTTTTTACATCTCATACCAAAAAACTAAAAACAGATTTGCTCTTTAAGAGTAACAAAAGTTGAAGTTTTAAAACAAGTCTTCCCCCCCCCCAATATATCATTTTGGTTTTTTTTTTTTTTGGCAGTTCTGGGAACTGAACCCCCAGGGGTTCACCTATGCTAGGCAAGTGGGCTACTACTTGGCTATATATCCAAATCCCATATGGTCCATAAATTCACTACTTCAAACTGATTGTATCACAGTATTTCTAGTTTGAAATACCTGTTTTAGAAGGTTTTTTGTGATGAGACCAGGTCTTGATATGTAGCCCTGGCTGACCTCAAGCTAACAGCAGCCTCCCCTACCTCATCCTCCCGAGTGCTGGAATTGCATGTGTAGTTTACATAATTAATTCTACATAATAGAAATGGATTAAAAAATGTACTTCAAGAATTATAATCAGCCATGCAATGGTGGTGCACACCTTTAACCCCAGCACTTAGGAGGCAGAGGCAGGAGGATCTCTGAATTTGAGGCCAGCCTGGTCTACAGAGTGAGTTCCAGGACAGGCTCCAAAGCTACAGAGAAACCCTGTCTCAAAAAACAAAAAAAAAATTTATAATCATTTTTATGTGCATATGTTATCTCTTGTCCAAGAATTCTTTCAGAATGTAGGTCCTAGAGCTACTTGGTATAATCTGCAGTGTACATTTGCCTGAAAATAATATACTCTTTTACAACGTGATCATTTCTAAGTGTGGTAGCTCACACCTGTAATCTCAGTTCTAGGGAGGCTGAAGCAAGAACATTGCTGCAAATTTGAGGCCAGCTTAGGCTATAATGTAAAAGCCTATCTTCAAAAAGCAAACGGAGCCTTTTTTTTTAAGTCTAAAACTATTTTGGTTTATTATATACCTTGGCAAATACTTCATTGGAAGTAAAATAACATGCTGTGTCTCAACCAGAATAATTGATTGTTTTTAATATTTTGTACACTGTATAGTGATGTAGATTGAGTGTTCCTTATCGGAAATGCTTTGGATGTGCAGCTTTTCAGATTTTGGAATATTTGCACATTTATGAGATATCTTAGAATGGGTCCCAAATCTAAATGTGAACTTCCTTTTGATTCTGCTGCCTAACTATTGGCCATTCGGTTTTTTAATTAGACCAATCAGGTGCCTTAGGCAGGCAAAGCAACACATCTTTACATGTTGAAATTGGCCCAAAGCTTTGTGTGTATCAGCATGTGCTCTACCTGTGAGCTACATCTCCAACCTACACTGCAGACCTTTGGATTGGGGATGCTCAACCTAGTAACAGAGATGTTTGTTTTAATATGTCCCCTTAAATACTGTTTCAAGCTGTGCAGTTTAACATACATCAAATCGTTTGTGTTATGACATCAAAGAAGAAGCAAAACTGTTAGGGTATAGATAGAAAATATGGTCAGAATACAAGATATATACACGCGCACACACATATACATACATATCTTGTATATATATTCAGATGCACACTTCGTGTGGGCAATGTCTTGCCAAGCAGTGGTGGCATGTGCCTTTAATCTCAGCATTTGGAGGCAGAGGCAGGCAGATCTCTGTGAGTTCGAGGATAGCCTGTTGTACAGTGTACAGAGTAAGTTCTAGAACAGCTATGGCTACACAGATCCTCTCTCAAAAACACAAAATGAAAGTCGTATTTAATCATGTCTAGCTACTGTATACTTATATTTACTTTTCTCTCTCTTTTCACACAGCTACTTCTGAGTGGAGGAGCAGACAACAAATTGTATTCCTACAGATACTCACCTACTACTTCCCATATAGGGGCTTGAACATGAAGGATTGTTCAAAAATATTGTTGGGTTTTGTTTTGTCTTTCGTGTCTTACTGTTGTGTCATAAACTATGAATGAAATTGGAGAGGACTGGGGATGTAGCTCAGTTGGAAGAGGGATTCCCTAAAATGTGCAAAGTCCTGAGTCCTGTCTCTAACACGTGGAAAGAAAGTGTGGTAGTGCATTCCTGTAATCTCAGGACCTGGGAGGTTAGCAGCAAGAGAATCAGAAGTTCAAGGTCATCCACACCCCACTGTATAGTGAACTCTTAGGCAGCCAGAGTTGCATGAGTGTCTCAGAGAGAAAGAAGTCAGTGGCTAGTCCTCCAATACCACTGTCAATGCCGAGATAGGAAGCAGCCCTTTAATATGTGTATAATGGTTCATCTTTCATAATAGCTGCATTTTACTCTTTGTCTTTCCTTTTTACAAAACACAATAAATGTGTGGCCTGAATTGTTTACCCTATGCAGACCCCAAAAACTTAATTGAGTTTTAAAGTACACTTTTAAAAATACTGGTTTGAAATTAAAATTTGCCTTTGAACTGTTATAAAAGAATATATTACAAATACAGTAAGTAATTTTGTCTCTTCTTTTTTCTATCTGAAGAAAAACCTAGGCCGGGCGGTGGTGGCTCACGCCTTTAATCCCAGCACTTGGGAGGCAGAGGCAAGCGGATCTCTGTGAGTTCAAGACCAGCCTGGTCTACAAGAGCTAGTTCCAGGACAGGCTCCAAAGCTACAGAGAAACCCTGTCTCAAAAAAACAAAAAACAAAAAACAAAAACCTAGAAAAGACTAATATTGCACCAGGCAGTGATGGTACATGCCTTTAATCCCAGCACTCGGGAGGCAGAGGCATCATTAGGCAAAGTGCTAGTAGGCAAGGCTGCAGAAATATGTGAGACTGGAACAGTGAAGCATCTAAGGGAAAGAACAGACTGGTCCATAAACATGATACACATGTTCTGTGTAACTTCCTGGTTCACTGTAGACAGTGGACCAAAGAGGATTCCACCAGCTTAGTGAAGCCTGAGTTTATCAGACAGACTTTAGGGTCATGGTGACACAGTGACAGGTGAATCATCAAAAGTCTACTCCAGCGTGAGCGGCAGCGCCCCAACTCCTCTCCCTGTGCCTCTGCAGGCACTGCACTGACACGTTTGAATTTGAGGAAACCTACACGAGGTGTTAAGAGGCCAAATAAGCTGGTTAGAAGGGATCCCAAACAATATTGGGACCGTCTGTTCTATGAGTTCTTGTCTTGCTCTCCCAGGAATGGAGTGGGTGTATACCTAAAGGAAACTTTTTTTTTTTTTTGGTTTTTCGAGACAGGGTTTCTCTGTGGTTTTGGAGCCTGTCCTGAAACTAGCTCTTGTAGACCAGGCTGGTCTCGAACTCACAGAGATCCGCCTGCCTCTGCCTCCCGAGTGCTGGGATTAAAGGTGTGCGCCACCACCACCTGGCTCCCTAAAGGAAACTTAATTGCCATGCAGGAACAATTCATACAGGAAAGTAGCAATTGAGAGTCTAGGTGACACTGGAATGTCAATTGAGGGACTGGCTCTGCTCTGTGCGGTCTGCAAGGCTGCAGGTGCCAACCTTGCATTTAAGTCTGCAGACAGCAGGTCACTAATGAAATAAAGGCAGATATCAGAGGCTAGAGTTAAAAGTCGCTGGCGGAGTCTCAGATTGGAGGCAGCTGCAAGAATGAATTTCCATCTACCACCAAAGTATGGAAAGACTGGGACAGGAAAGTTTCAGGTCCTCCCACTCCTTCCCCGTGCTCCCCCCCCACACACACACGTCCTTCCTCTTCGCAGCTGCAAGTCCTGGAGGCTGTAGCATGGCAAACCTCCCAACGGTCTGTCTCCTTGAAGATAGTATTCTTTGAGAGCATCTAGGAGCTGGCTGACTCCACCAGAGTCTAGTTCTCTTCCTCTGAAGAACAATCTGCCAAAACTGAAGGCCTTGTCTGCTCTGTTAGGGAGCCAGGCAGCCCTCGTGGACTGAATCTGTGTGTGTACCTACAAATAATGTATAAAAGCCCGGTTTAGTAACCCATGCCTTTAATGCCAACACTCGGAAGACAAAGGCAAATCGTTCAAGACCAGCCTGCTCTACATAGTTCCAGGACAGCCAGAGCTCCACAGTGAGACCTGTCTTCAAAACAAAATTTAATGCCTAAAGTGGGATCAGTTAGGGTTAACCTGGAGCTGGAGGGGAAGAGCATTGAGCAACCTAAATTGAATCAAGCAGGTGGGTTGCTTTCCTATCCTGCGGGAGTTAAAAGGCTGCCATGAGTTTGTCAGCCTGCAGCTGCTAAGGGTGGGGTGGAGGTAGGTTATTCCAGTCTTCCTGCAGGGCCACCTGTCCATAGGACCTTTCTAGCTTAAATCACAGGGGCCTCCATTACACAGACCGCCAGCACTGCGGGCTATACAGCTTTGGTTGTACGAAGTGGGCTCCCACATCAGTTTTTGCCCAGCTTGAGTCTTTTTTTCATTTTGCTCACCTTGTGCTTTGCTGACAGCTGGATTCATTCAATAGATTGCAATGGCTGCCATTAACTCCTTGCCTTGGGCACCTGGCTGTTTAGAACTCTCTGGAGCCTTAGAAAAAACTGGGGACCCACCTACCCATCTCTATATGGCCTAGGAAAGATCCGAGGACATACAGTTAATTAACTATGTCCGCCGCCTGCTAATATGTAATCCTTCAAGGATTTGGACTTTAACAGCAAGAAAAGCTACTGACACATTGGGGGTGGGGGGGAGCGGGTGGCAAAAAATATAGCTTCAAGTATTTGCCCGTTATTTGAAATTCAAATATCTGGGTAAGGATCTCAATTCAACTGAAAAGTTTTGGTCCAAATCAGCCTTTTATAAAAAGAAAGGTATCTCTTTTTTCTGATTTTACAGCGAGCGCTTCGTAATTAATATTTTACCTGGACCCTTACCTCAAGTAGTTCTCCATGATTCCTCAAGACTAGTTATCCCAAGTGTAAGCTTTGGGTGTTTTTCTTGCTAGCCTGTGTATCTTATACACAATGAACTTGTGTACTGTACCCTATAGGAAAGGTGAACTTGGGTGTCAAACTTGAAAAGGGAAGCATTTTGAGTTTATTATTCCCTATCAAAACAATTTTCCTTTTGCCTCATTTCCATTCTTTTCTGAGATTTTTAGGCTCAGAATTTGCTTTTTACTCTGAAAACTGGTTCATCATTTACGGTCACACGCGGCACTACAATTCTGTATAGGGCCTTTCGAAGTCAGTTATTAACAGTTGTCCCTCTTTACACCTTTTAAAAACGAGGGTTTAAAGTCCCGCGCGAAGCCTTTGCGCGCGCTGAGCACCAGCACTGAGTGGCGACCGAGGCGCACAGGCGGCGCGGAGAAGGCGGGGGCTGGGAGGCGAGGGCGGCCCGGGCTTCCACGCGCCCACCGTGGCCGTCACCTCCGCGAACTCCTCCAGGGCGGGCGGAGCTCGCCAGCTGAGACCGATAACTCCGGAGCTCGCCGGGCGTGGCTTTAAATCTCCCGCCGCCGAAGCCCGCACCTCGGCGCACCCGCGCGGCGGGCGAGCGGGCGGGAGCTCGCGGGCGGCGGCTAGGGCGGCGCGCGGAGGAGCTCGGCGCGGCAGAGCGCGGCCCGGGCGGCGAGGAGCGGCGCGGCTGCGGCGGCGCGGTGAGCGTCCGGGGCTCTCGGGGCCGCCGCTCCCTGGGGGCGGCGGCGGACAGACCTGGTTCCCATGACAACGGCGGGCGGGGGCGCGGGGGCTCGCCGGGTTCCCGGGGCTCTCGGCGGGCCGGCCTCAGGCGGCGGCTTGGGTGGACCCGGCCCCTTCTCCCGCGCCGTCTGCGGGAGAAGCCGCGGCCTTAGGCCGGCCTGGATGCTTCCGCTGGGGCAGATGCTCACAGCCTGTCCCGCTGGCCGCCTTTGGACGTCGTGCTTAATTGATTTGATTATTGTTCCCTTACGGGACGCCTTGCTGACAGCCTCATTGCTCGGTGGGCACGGTGAAAGCAGAACCTGAGCATTGCTGTGCTTTAGGGCAAAGTGCGAGACGCGTCGCCTCCTGTCCCAGGTGGGGACCCCAGCCTCGGATTCCGCTAGGGGAAAGCAGGCCAGGTGTCTCTGACCACTGACCTCACCTGGGCGACGATGCCGCGGCCGAAACCTGATGCTCTAGGAAAGATGGAGAAGGGAAAAATAATCCTGCTTGGCATCCTACCCGTGAGGCTGTGGGCTTGCCACCCGGGTGGGGGGTGGGGGCGCTTCATGTAATCTATGTTTTTCATGCACAAAACATACAACTGTTAGCAGCTGTAGGTCACTGAAATAATTTGTGGGGAGATGATGTTTCTCTGTGGTTTGGGTTCTAAGTATTCAGGTACTGATTTGATTCTGGCTCAAGCGATGTTTTGTAAAGTGGTATTACTTTAATCGTCTCCACATCACAATTAGCAGCCACAGGTCCCTCATTCTTCAGTGGGACTTAATTATATACTACAGTTACACATTTATTGGCCAAGCAAACATCTCCTACTGGTACGTATATATTTTTATATGACCGAAGTTTAAAAATCATATTATCGGTGTATAACATTCCCAGTTTTCTTTGAACTCTTTTTACTTATTTTAACAGTGCAAAATGGTTGATTACGTAGCTATTGGAAGCTGTTATGGGCAGAGCACTATCTAATTACCAGCAGCTGTAATTGCTAGGTAAATCATTATAATCCTAGAGTTAGAAGGGCGCTGAGATCCCAGTTCAAACGGCAAAACTCTAAACATGAGACTGATAGGAAAAGCAGGAAGTCGTATTTTCATTGTAGATGTGTATTACGAATTCTAATTGTTCTTAATAATAACCCGGAGTAGGCTATCAGAGAGTGAAAGCCGAGAGATCTGAGAAGCAGTGCAGTCAGCCACTAGAGAGGCCTTTTACCTCTAAGGAGTCCTCAGACAGACTGCCTACTCGGACTGCATCCTCTGACTGACTGCTTCAGACTGCACCTCAGCCCGCACCGAGCTCTGTCTCTTTGGCCCTTACAGCCCTGTCTCCACCTCCCTAGTTCTGGGATTAAAGGCATGGGATTTCCAAATTTTGGGATTAAAAGTGTGAGCCACCACCGCCTGACCTCTATCTAGTGTTTTAACGCAACACTCTGATCTTCAGGCAAACTGTATTTGCTAAAACATAAACAAAATATCACTACATAAATGTTTGTCATAAAAATTAAAGTGACAAAAATAAGAGCAAATATCAAAATGTGAAACATAATATACTATATTGTTTCATAGTAACAATAACAAACTCTGGTTTTCTGTAATATATACATTGAGTAAAATCTTTTCTTTACACTAATACTATGTCTTCTTTAAATTTTTATTATTTTTATATTCTTTAAAACAAATGGGGCCAAGTGGTGGTGGCACACGCCTTTACTCCTAGCACTTGGGAGACAGGCAGGCAGACCTCTCTGAGTTCAAGGCTGCCTGGTCTACAGAGTGAATTCCAGGACAGCCAAGGTTCCATAGAGAAACCCTGTCTCGAAAAACAAAACAAAATTAAAAAAAAAAAAAAACAGATGGTATGTGTAAAGAACTTTAAAATATTTCTAAAACTAGAAATTAATTTTCTTTATGTGAAGTGGCTTTTGTTAAATATCATTTTTATTTTTGTTTTGGCCTTTTTAATTTATCACTTAAATTTTGCCCTTTTTCCCAGTTTACTATTTTTTTAATTTTTTAAAATCTTGTTTAGAGTGCTGGCTTCCACGCATACCTAGCTTTGTACCCACTCCAAATATGTTTTTTATATCATGTAGACCTTGGGGACTGACATTTCAGGAGTTCAGCATTCTTGCTAATGGCATTTCGAATTGTAATTTGAGATTATGGCCCCAGTTCAACATTGGCCAAGCAGTTTAGATATATTGTTGATTCAGTTTTAAACCACCACAATAAAGTGAGATATATAATCCTGTAGTTTTCCAATGCATATAAAAATTTTGTTCCAAGACAGGAACTCCTGATCCTCCTGCCTCTACCTCCTAAATGCCAGGTTTACAGGCACACACCCCAGCCAATCTAAACTTAATTAATAAACAAAAATTATACATTGAGTAAAATCATTTTTTACTTTAACACTCACTGTCTTCTTTAAATTTTTATTTTTATATTCTTTAAATGTATACTCTGTTGTATTAAGTGTGCAGTAGCTTAAGTCTAAAAGAATTACATAGATTTTTTTTATTTAAAAAATACATTATTAAAAGCTAAACAGTGCTATATCTGCCCCTTTATCCAGTGTGGCTGTTTTCCTGGAAGAAGTCTTGCTGAGTTGCTGAAGATTGGAGTGGCTTTAACAGTTTTGCTTTATTTTGTTTTTGTTGTTGTTTTTTAACATCAGTGATTAACTTTTAGGAATGATCGTCTGTAGCTTGAAATACTAATGCTGCTTGGTAGCATAGCACTTCTTCCAATGGAGCTGCTCCCTTCCAGCCATGGATCAGCCAAGCTTCTGTAATAGTCTAAATCTTTTGTTGTCATTCCGTCAGTGTTCACTATACAGGTTGTATCTCAAGAAGCCACTCCTCGGCCAGGCTGTGGTGGCGCACGCCTTTAATCCCAGTACTCAGGAGGCAGAGACAGGCAGATCTCTGGGAGTCGAGACCAGCCTGGTCTACAGAGTGAGTTCCAGAACAGGCTCCAAAGCTATAGAGAAACCCCGTCTCGAAAAAAAACAGAACAGCCACTCCTCATCTGCTGTTTTATCACGAGGTCACAGTAATTCAGCTACATCCTTAGGCTCCGCACTTTCTTGCTGCTTCTACCACATCTGTAGTTACTTCTGTTGAAGCCTTGAACCCCTCAACGTCATCTGAGACACCTTTTAATATTAATACTTTGATCATAAAGCCAACTTCTTTCAAAAATGTCATTACATAATTTCCTCAGTCTGTCATGGGAATGGATGCTACAGATTTGTAAAGTGCATTTCTTTAATAATAAGGTTTAAAAGTTGAAGTGATTCCTGGGTCTTCTATATTTGCAGACATGAAAGCAACATTAATTTCATTGTAAATCTCCATCAGAGCTCTTGGGGGACTAGGTGTGTTGCCAATGACCAGTAGAAAAGGTTTATTTACTTATTTATTTATTATGTATACAATATTCTGTCTGTGTATGACTGCAGGCCAGAAGAGGGCACCAGACCCCATTACAGATGGTTGTAAGCCACCATGTGGTTGCTGGGAATTGAACTCAGGACCTTTGGAAGAGCAGACAATGCTCTTAACCTCTGAGCCATCTCTCCAGCCCCCTAGAAAAAGTTTTTTTAAGTATAAATATAACATGGTATGTCACCATGTTGCTCAGGCTCAAGCAATCCTCCTGCCTCAGCACCCGAGACAACAGGCAGTACTACTGTGCTTAGCTGTACTATTTTGAAAGGATCCTGAGCAGTGGGTCTCTCCCCACAGAACCATCAGGTCCAGTTTGTGCTGCCTGTTTGCCCTTGGGTGTGTGTCCATCCACAGGAGCTTGGAGGATGGAACTTTGTATCTCTCTCTCCTCTCCATGCTGGGACTGTCTTGTGTGAGCTTGTGCAGAAGCTGTGCATGCTGTCACAGCCTCTGGGAGATCACCTGTGCAACTCTCCTTCTGTGCACGGAAGACATTCTTTCCTTTGGTATCGCTGCAGAAGTGGAGAGACTGGAAGAACCAGAGGTGGTAGATGATTACTCTGACTTATGTGTGAGTGAGGTGGGGGTTTCTAGACAGGCTTTTTTCATGGCACAAGCTGTCCTAGAACTCAAAGATCCATCTGCCTCTGCCTCCCTAGTGCTGGGACTCAAGGCATGTGCCACCACCGCCCAGCTTAACTCAACTTCTATTTTTTTTATTTTTTTTTTATTTTTTGGATTTTCAAGACAGGGTTTCTCAGCAACAGCTCTAGCTGTCCAGGAACTAGCCTTTTATTAACTGATTCTTAAATGACCAAGAAGCACTGGCTTCAACTTAGTCATCAGCCATATTAAGCCCCGAACAAGGGAGTCATCCTGTCCTTGGACAAAGCCAGGCACTGGCTTCTGTCTGTGAAAGTTCCAGCTGGGTCTTCTTCAACAGAAGGCTTTCTCAGCTCCCTTTAAACCTGTTGTTTGGTGTGTGTCCACTTCAACAGTCTCAGCTGGACCTTCTGGCAGCTTGCGGCTTCTGCACCAGCGCTGCCTGTTTCACCTTGCACTTCATGCCTGTCCTGGTTGCTTCCTGTTGCCACGATAAACACCATGACCAAAGCAACTCCGGGAAGGGGAGGGTTTCTTTGGCTCACACTTCCAGGTCACAGTTCATCCCTGAAGGAAGCCAGGGCAGAACACAAGTGAAAACTTAAGCAGAAGCCATAGAGGAGGAACATTGCTTATGGAACGCTCTGTAGACCAGGCTGGCCTCAGACTCGGATGATCTGCCTGCCTCTGCCTCATGAGTGCTGGGATTAAAGGTGTGCGCCACAATACCCAGCTGATGGAGGCAGTCCTTAAACTGAAGTTCCTTCTTTCCAGGTGACTCTAGGTTGTATCAAGTTTACAGTTGAAACTAATCAGGGCAGTGTTATAGAGATGGCATGGCTATCTGTACCTTATTCCTCATGCATCAGAGCTGGGTGCTATACCATACGCCAGTGTTCCCAGCACCCAGTAGAGTGAGGCCAGAGAATTTTCAATTCCAGCCAGGCTAATGAAGAAAGCAAGACCCTGTCTCAAAAAATGAAACACCAAAAACTCCACACTTAAACAAAACCATCTCATGACCCAGACTCTGTTAACTACAGACTTTGCCCTGTAACTCTCTCAGATAAATTGTAACTTTATCAAACTGAAGAGATGAGATGTTCTGGATTAAATGCTTAGCTGCCATGATCTGTCCAAATCACCAGATCTTTCTGTAATCCTGGTTTGCTTCCTCGTTACACGTGTGTTCTGGGGTGGCACTTTGAATTTACTTCAAGAGTGTCTGCTTTCTGTAGTGGCATTTCATCTGCATTTTAATAAATAAAGGTTGCCTGAGGACCAGAAAAGTAAAACCGCCACACTGGCCAGCCTTACAGATCAGGCAGCAATGATACACACCTTTAATCCCAGTAGCCACACTAGCTTGCCATAGAAACCAGGCAGTAGTGGTGCACACCCTTAATCCCAGAACTAGAGAGGAATATAAAATGGGACAAGACAGCTCTCAGTCTCATTCTGAGATTCCTGGAGGCAGGATCACCCTTTTCAGACTGAGGTCAAGGTAAGAGCCAGTGGCTGGCTGCTTTGCTTTTCTGATCCTCAGGCAAACTTTATTTATTAAAATACAAATGAAATGCCAATACCGCTTTCATTCACAATCAGGCTCTGTGTTTAATGTAGGGATCCATCCTTCAGCCTGTTGTAGCTCTCAGCTTTTCCACCTTAATTTCTAGTTTAAAGTGAGAGATACTCCATTCTTCGTTTACTTAAACAGGTAGAGGCCACTACAGTGTTATCAGCTGACCTAATTTCAATAGTGTTTGCCCTCAGGGAAAGGGAATGAAATGGAGTAGTTGATGGATTGGGCAGTTCGAACACACTCATTTACTCCGTTAGCTATGTAAGGGGTTATTGCCCCCCAAACTACTTATAATTGCAGCATCAAAGGTCACCGTGTGTTGTGTGACTCACCCTACATAGGACACTGATGACAGAAACTGAGTGATTCGGCCCAAGTCTAGGTCAGTGACCCAGAGTTTGACCGAGGTTATTTATAGGCACTACCCACCCATTCAGAAGTAACTGCTTTTATACCTTGGGGAGGGGAGGGCTCACGAGTGTGTGTGTTGCCTCCCATTTCCAGAAGAGAATATTAGCAGAGCTAATCTTGTGAGGATTTCTTGTAAGGTAATCATAGTTGTACTGATGACAAGAACAACATCCCGTAATACCATAAGACAATAATGAAAAATTTGAAATACTGAAATTCACCAAAATGTGACACAGCACAACATAAACCCATGCCGTTGGGAAATGGTGCTGGTTGGTACAACATGGAGGATAGCGTTGCAAAACCTTAACACCTCAAAATACACTTATGCCTTTATGCTTCTGGGAACGTATCTAATCAACATGCTTGTATATCTTTTAAATGTTCCTCGTATTGTCTGAGATAATGCCAAGTTTGAAAACAATGTATATCCATCAATAACACACACAACGGAGTGTTATGTACCTATTCCTATATATCCTAGCTAGTAGACAATTCCGTGTGGTACTTTGTCCCTCAGCACCTGACACAGTACTACTTTCTCTCCCTGTGGTGCTGGAGCCTCACAGTGACATGCCAAAGAGTTAACCCTTAACTGTCACTTCCCCATCTTATGTTAAGAGTGGGTGTCTGAACCAGTATAAATTACTTAATTTGTAGGTGGCACCGATTTTTCTGTTCAAGTGCTGGGAGCACTCTATTTTACTTTGAACTTGAATAATATTCATGAGACAGTCTAGATCATAATTAGTTTTTCCGGGAGCATGGTAAAGCCTTTCAATTTTAGTTTTACATCCCTCTTACTTTGGCTATTCCAAGTATCAGTATTTCTCTGTCCAGAATTACTGTATGCATTAGATTAGTCATCCTTATTTTGAATAGCTATGCTGTTTCAAGCAACATTACCTTGGACTTTTTTTTTTTTTTTTTTTTTTTTGGTTTTTCGAGACAGGGTTTCTCTGTGGTTTTGGAGCCTGTCCTGGAACTAGCTCTTGTAGACCAGGCTGGTCTCGAACTCACAGAAATCTGCCTGCCTCTGTCTCCCAAGTGCTGGGATAAAAGGCGTGCGCCACCACCGCCCGGCTGGACTTTTCATATTTAAATCTCCCCAAACTGCTAATCCAGACAGCCCTTCTGCCTATAGTCGTTGGTAATGTAGTTCAAAATTCAGTACATATTTTTTAAAGGTTTATTTATTTTATATACAACATTCTCTCCATGTATGCCTGCATACCAGAAGAGGGCACCAGATCTCATTATAGATGGCTGTGAGCCACCATGTGGTTGCTGGGAATTGAACTCAGGACCCTTGGAAGAGCAATCAGTGCTCTTAACCGCTGAGCCATCTCTCCAGCCCCCCCAGTTGTTTTTTCTTAACTCTTGTTACTTTCAGTTCTTACAATCAGTTGTATGGGGGTATCTTGTTTTTTTGTCTCCAAGGCTTTTCAAACCTCTGTTATACGGAACTAATTTCAACTGGGTTTTTTTTTTTCCTATTTTTTTCTGTTATGACAGTTTCTCCTTTTTCCTGCAGAGAGTGCTGCTCTTCCTTGTTATTTGTTTTGTGATTAGTTATTGCTGGATGGGGCTGTTCTGTTCTAGTCTGATCTTTGCTTGAAAGTGGTGCAAGCAGAGAGAGCACCATAGGCCCTCCCAGTTCACCTGGCTGTTGTAGTCTTTGGGCTCTGGGTGCTGATGTTAGGAGGGTCTGCTGTAGCTGACTTAGTGCTGCTGTAGCTGACTTAGTGCTGCTGTAACTCACTCAGTGCTGCTGTAACTCACTCAGTGCTGCTGTAACTCAGTGCTGCTGTAACTGACTGCTTGTGCGGCAGTTTCCGTTGGTTCTTGAGGCCAGCAAGGCTGAGGGATGATGGGTTTACTTCAGTCTGATGTGTGCCCTGATTCTTTTCTACGTAACCATGACTTGTGTCTAGGCAAGAATTTTTTTTTTTAATGTTCCACAAGCTGTTGTGGGTTTTCGGGTGCCTACCTTGCTTGCCTTTTTAATCCTGCAGTTAAAGTCAAGGACAGACATTTTAAAAATCAGCTCTCTTGTCAAGGGGGGTGCTGATGTGTGGTGTCAGGGGTCTCCTGAGTGCTGTGTTCCATGCAGACCTTAGAGAAGTTCTGCAAACAAGTGTCTACAGAAGAGCTCCCAGACTTCCACCTATCTAAAGGTGGTTAAAGGTCTGAGAACTGATTCCCCAACTTTAAGTCTTGCTGAATTAGTTCTACCCCACTGAGGAATGAGGGCCATTTATAAATTTTTCAGTCAGGTTCTCACAGGCGAAGCACAGAATAACTGTAAAGAACTGTAGCCACCATACATATGTTCCCATTTTTTCAGTTGTCTGTTCTGCTGTCTGTGATTGGCAAGTTAGAAGTGGGCTTTTCAGAGCTCACTCAAGTTGCCAAAAATGGATCTATATGAGATTAGAGGACATGCTTATCGGACTTTGAGTGTCTCCTTAAAATTGATTGTATTTCATCATTATATCTGACATTTATTTATTGACATCAGAACTTTAAGATATGGAATTTTGCATATGAGATATTTTAATTTTAGAGAAAAGAGTTATGTAAACTATTATTTCACTTTTCCCCAAAGCTTTAAGTACTTTTAAGTAATAGCTCATCTGACATTTTCTCCTCTCTCTTTTGAGACAAGATTACACTGTATTTCTTTGTTTGGCTTGGAATTCCACCTCTTTTACCTGGGTTGTTTGTATTTCTTTAGCTATTGGTGGAATATAATTTTGTATATTCATTGAACTTTTAAAGTTCTTTTGTGAATTGCTTATTGTTTTGCCCTTACTGTTTGAGAGTGTGTCTGTGTTTGTGTGTGTGTGCGCACACACACGTGAGTGTGCTCTGACTTGCCTGTATGTTTATATGTGGCAGCCAGAGGTCAAAGCTGAGGGTCCTCCTCTACCACTGTCCACCTTTTCATGACAGGGGTCTCACTGAATCTGGAGCTTGTCATTTTGACCAGACTAGCTGGCTAGTGAACCATTGGGATTAGTCTACCCTGTCCCCACCCCAGATCTGGGGTTACAGGTGCAGGCCACCAAGCCCAGCATTTATGTGGGTTCTGCTGTAAGCCGCCATATGGAGAGGTCATAGGAAAAGGAACCAAAGACAAGCAAAGCATATGAGACAAGGCTTGGGGATATGCACCAGAAAGGCTCCTACCTGTAACACAAGCATTCCAGAAGGACGGTGGGGAGGGTGACTAACTGCCAAAAGTATAAATAATAAACTTTGTATTTTAAAATGGCAGGATCAATACATTTTGCCTCCCGTTCTTCCTTACTAGTCTTTAGGATGATACTAAGGCAAGCACATAATCAAAGCAAACAACATGTGTGTGCGAGGCCAACAAAACACCAGAAAGCACTCTGGGTATATGAGGGATCTTAGTATTCTTGGAAGACAAAATAACAGTAAAAATGTTGGACATTAAAGCAAAATAGAGAACAGGTAGGATATTCACATACAAGCTGCTGTGAGTCAGGTAGTCTGTCTCCCCAGGTCTGTGGACTAATAATGATAATTAGTCATTTCCTACACACACCCAATAGCACGGCAAAAGAATAGCTGAGGGTCCCCCTCAGGCAAGGGGAAAAGAGGTGACTCAGCAGGGAGGGGTGTGACTCCAAGCCTAAGAACATCCTGGGAAACACAGAACCAACTCCTGTAAGTTGTCTTCTGACCTCCATGTGTACCCCCACACATACACACACACACACACACACACACACACACACCAGGCACAATAAACAGGGTAACGGAGTCGTCAGAAGAGAAGTGAACAGGTGCTTTTGAGGCTCGCTCATGGGACGATGGCTCTCAGAGCAGACCTGCCCTGCTGTAAGTGTTGTGACGCACAGGATAGGGTACACTGGCTCCCTCCCTCCCGCAGGAGCACAGGCCCCAGAATTCACGGAATGAGAGTTCTGATGTTGGCAGCACTCGGATGTTCAGGTGACGCCATCTCTGCACCCATCCCAGCTGTGGCCAAGAAATTCCATGAACATAATGAAGTGTAATCTGAATTTGCCTCAGAGGAAATCTATAGCTATCATTGTGCAATAAAGGGTCGACCCTGAAAGCCTCTAGAAAACATAGACTGCCCTTCCAGAACAATAAACAGACTCACATGAAAACTGGCATCAGTAAACCAGTATTACAAACATTGGAAAAGACCCTTTCCAGTTCTCTTGTATGAAATCAGAACGAAGCCATTTTAAGACTTCCAGGTACCTTTCCCAAGTGAGTTACCTGAGCCTTTTCTTTTGCTAAACAAGGATGAAAACTCGGGATAACATCTAGTCACCAGGGTCTTGGATTCCAGAGAGCTATTACCTTCTGTGGCAAAAGTGACAGGTTGGTAGGACTCATGAGGTAGAAACAGGTTGTCTGGGTAGCTTAGATGGAATCACAAGAAATCCTTCAAATGCAGAGAGGGGAGGAAGAGAAGGCAGTATGGCGGCAGAAGCAGGTTGAAGGGTGCTGTGTTGCTGTTTTTGTGTTCTGGGCCCCCACTTACTCCACTCAGCATGTCCAGACACATTGTCAGTAACTCTCTTATGACTAATATTTTTTACGTAAATATGCCACATTTTCTTTTCCCATCAATTAACGATGAACTGATGACATTTTGGTTTCTTTGCTTGTTTTTTTTTTTTTTCTTTTTTTTTCAAGGCAGGGTTTGTTTCTCTGTAATAGCCCTGGCTCTTCTGGAACTCTCTTTGTAGACCAGGCTGGCCTCAAAGTTAAAAAGATCCCCCTACCTCTGCCGCTGCCTCCCAAGTGCTGGTATTAAAGGCCTGAGCCACTTGGCCTGGCTGAACTGTTGGCATTTTACATTTTTAAACTTATTGGTGTGTGCATGCATGTACCATGATGGGGGAACAACTTTCAGGAGGCAGGTGTGAGTTCTGGAATTGAACTCTATCCTGAGATATCGCGCCGTGACCATACATTTCTGATGACAGAGTTCGCCATCCAGAAGTGACAACAATACCAGCGCTGTCGTGTGTGCCTGAACATATGCTGTTCCTGTCGTTAGCCATGTTGGGGATTGAACTCACACAACAGGAGTGATGGGCAAACGCTGAAGCTATAATCTAGCCAGATGGTGGCATTTCTGAAATACCTTAACCGTTAATTCTCTGAGTTTTGTATCTGAAAATGCCTTCATTTTTGTTTGTATCTTTGCTTTTTTCTTATTTTAAGATAGTGTCCCACTGTGTAGCCAAGGATAGCCTGGAACTTATGGTATTCCTGCCTCAACCTCTTTTGTTCTTTGATTTCGGTATACACTCCCACAATAGCTTATTTTTAATGGATGGCTTTGTAAATATAGAATTACGCGTCAACGTGGTTTTTCCTTCAAATATCTTAAGTTTAGCTTTCTATTTTACTTAAATTTGCTATTTTATTGAAAACTTAGCTCTCATCTGTATTTTTGTTTCATTGTTTTTCAAGATAAATTTTCTTTTTTCTTTAAAACATTTATTTATTTATTGTATATGCAGTATTCTGCCTGCATGCACGCCTGCAGGTCAGAAGAGGGCACCAGATCTCATTACAGATGGGGGTGAGCCACCCTGTGGTTACTGGGAATTGAACTCAGGACCTTTAGAAAGCAGGCAGTGCTCTTAACCACTGAGCCATCTCTCCAGCCCTCAAGATAGATTTTCTTATTCAGGCCCAGTGGCTTCTGTCTGTTATCTCATCACTCAGGATGTTGAGGCAGGAGCATCACCATAAGTTAAAGGCCAACTTGGTCAATTAGTGATCAGCCTGAGCTAGAGTGAAAATCTGTCTCAAAATAGTAATAATGATAATAAAATAATAATAATAAGAATGAATGAATAATAAGAATGATTAAACATTGTGTGCTTTCAAAGTGTTTTTCCATCTTTGGATCTAAAGATGTACCTACTTAAGATTTTATTTGTGTTATTTGTGTTATCCTACCTAGGTTTATCCATCTCATTGCATTTATACGTCATGACTATCATCCACAAGTTTGAGGGGTATTGTATTTCCCTGGGTGTTTTCTGTCCCACTCTATCTTGTCTTTTTCTTATAGCTTTTCTCTTCCCAATACCTACTTGTCTCTCCTTAAATCTGATCATTTTTATAGTTTCATTTTGATTCCACTTTTGTATTCCTTTTGTCCATACGCGATTTCAGCCAGATTTATCTGTCTGTTTATTTAGACAGAGTCTCACTGTGTATCCTAGGTCTGCCCAAGTCTCCCAAGTACTGGGATTATAGGGGTGTGTACCACACTGGCTATCTAACCCATGTTTTAAATATTTATTATTTTATGTGTAGATTTTTTTGCCTGCATGTATTATGTGCACCATGTGTGTCTGTATATTTTTATATGCATCACACACATGCCTAGTGCCCCCGGAGGTCAGAAGAGGGCATCAGATTCCCCTGGGACTGGAGGTACACACAGGCAATCATGAGCCACCATGTGGATGCTGGGAATTGAACCTGAACCCTGTGAAGAGCAGCCAGTGCTCATAACCATCAGGCAATATCTCTATCCCCTCTACTCATTTTTTTTAATTTGTATGGGTGTTTTGACAGCATGTATGTCCGTGTACACGTATGCCATGTGCATGTCTGGTGCCCACAGAGACCAGAAGAGGAAATTGACTCCTCTGGGACTGGAGTTATATATGGTTGAGAACTGTCCTGTGGATGCTGGGAATTAAACCTAGGTCCTCTGGAAGAGTAGCCAGTGCTCTTCCTGAGCCATTTTTTTAGCCCCCATGTAGTTGATTTTTAATTAGACTACTTGAAGTTTGAAACTGGAATCTCTGACTTGTTTCAATATTTTCTATGATTTATTGATATATGCCACATGTTAACTCTTGGTATACATTGGTAAGATCTACTTTTGACACATCTTTTTTTACCTTTTGTGTCATTTTGTTTGAGGAGAATGTCACATCACCTAAATGGGTGGTTGGGTTGGATTGCAGTTTTTAGTTTTTCAGGACTTTATTTTTAATTGGGTTTGATTTTGGATTAGTGGGGATTAAAGTCAGGGCCTCAAACATGTCAGGCAAATACTCTAACCCTGCGTTCTAGCCTTTTTTAACTTTGGATTTTTAGTGCTTAAAAGGAAGTTTGTATATGATTTTAAATATTGCAATCCTACTCTAGTAAATTGGTGTCTGCTGTTTGTCAGGCTGCCTTCCTCTTTTCTCCCTAGCTTTTGTGTCGTGGTAGGCTTTCTTTGCTCTTGTTGGCCCTGGGAGTTTAGAAATTAGCCTACTTTTAACTTAATTAGTAAGTGTTTCCAAGTGAAAGGGAAACGAGTCTGTTTCTTTGCTGACAAGGACAAGCGACTGATTCACGGACATCTCCACTCTGTTCCCCCGGCCCACAGAAATACTTTGGGCTTTAGTATCAAGCAATTATTATTGTCTCTCTTTTAAACATCTTTACAAAATGCTTTTCACATTTCATTTTCTTGTATGTAGCTGTGTCATCTCTGTTAAAGCAATCACCCATCAAGTTTATGATGACGGTTTACAGTGTCTGTCCCTTTCTTAATAACATATCTCCTCCGTATCTAATGTTTTCACTTCTGTTGTCTTATGGATATTACAGTATTTATTTAATATTTAAAGATGTGCATGTATCTGAATCTTTACATATCTAAAAATGTTTATTAAATTATATTCATCTAACATCTTTTGTAAATATATTTATAAAATGTATATATGTATGCAAATTTCATTCTTCGGTATGCTGCAAAAATTAAAAATTAGAGGGAGTAATAAACTAAGAAATGCTTGCTACTTGATATTGATTAAATAGAATTCTTTCCCGTCATAACTATAGAATAACAATTTTAACACTTTTGCTTCATAGCAAAAGTACAAGTAATATTAATCTTTTTATCTCTCTCTTTCTATAGTTGTAATTATAGAAAAAAAACCTAGATCATATAAAGCAAGCATTATCATGTTTATATTTGATATCAATTTTGGTTTGTCAACTAAATACTGACAAGCCAACTAGGTGTCAGTTTTGTAAGTTTTTTAATGTAATTTCTTAGTCTATTGGTAAGTTTTTAAAAGAAGCTTAATCTTAGTGTGTTTTAGTTACTCCATGGATTCCTGTGGGCAGCTCAGAGCAGAAGATAAGCAGTCAGTGATGAACAGAATGCAGAAGAAGTACTGGAAGACTAAACAAGTCTTTATCAAAGCCACAGGAAAGAAGGAAGACGAGCATGTGGTTGCATCTGACGCAGAACTGGATGCTAAGCTTGAGGTAAATGTGAAGACTGTGTATTGTGTGGAACTGGTTAATATCTGGGACTCTAAGGGAGATTGTCGCAAACATGCACACCAAGGAGTTTAAGGAGCGTCTTAGGGTTGCTGCTGCTGTGATGAAACACCATGACCAAGAGCAAGTTGGGGAGGAGAGATTTGACTTAGACTTCCGTAATATTCTCTTCCACATCTGTAGTCCGTCACTGAAGGAAGTCAGAACAGAAACCCAGACAGGGAAGGGTCCTCAGGCCGAGCTACTTACTGGCTTGTTCCCCTTGGCTTGCTCAGCCAGCTTTCCTACAGAATTCAGGACTGCCAGCCCAGGGATGGCTCCACCCACAGTGGAGAAGTCCTGTCTTGAAAAAGCAGGAAAGGAAAAGAAGCATTTGCTATTTATTTGTGTTGCAGAGTAATCCTTGTGATTCATGTGTGGGGACATGAGCAGGCTGCTGTAGCAACACTCAGAACTGTTTGCACACACATTCCCACAGAAGGAACTATTTCTGTGTTTTATATGGTTAGGCACTCTAGAACATTTTATTGTAATGCTGACCATTACACATATTGGCGATCAGCCATGTTCTTTCTCCCATATTTGTACGATTTTTCTTAAAAACTGAAAAATTTCTAGGCTTGATGGCTCATATATAATCCCTAGCACTTGGGAGTTGGAGGCAGGAGGATGAGGAACTTAAGGTCATCCTCGGCGATCTAGTGAGCTCAAGGCCATCCTGGGCTGCATAAGTCCCCCCCATCTCCAAAAAACATAAGTAAAAAGTAAAATTCATTGTGAAAATAACATACAGTAGTAGGAAGTCTTGCAGGACTGTGGGAACCTCCTGCCGTAATCACCTCATCTTTGCGGGCAGTCTGTTTGTATCATTTTGTAATCTTTCATGCATTGAAAATTGATTTTTGTTTTTATTTAGTTTACATGTATGGTGAGTGTTTTGCCTCCATGTGTGTCTTTGCACCAACCACGTGCCTGGGGAGGCCAGAAGAGGGCGTCAGAACCCCTGGGACTGAAGTTACAGATGGTGCTGGGGGGTGAACCGGGGTCCTCTGGAAGAGCAGCCAGTTTTTTATTTGTTTTCAACTGCTGAGCCATCTCTCTAGCCCCTGAAAATTTAGTTTTAAATGGCCATGACCAGATGCCAAATCTCAATCAAGCACATCTAAAGTTATTATTATTCCTCTAGCGACTCTTATAAATACTCCCCAGGTTTAACCACACATCAGCAGTGAAGCTCCCTAGTGAGGCTGAGAACGTAATAATCTGAGGGTGGAGCTAGAAACGTCAGGGTCCTTCGGACAGTTCACGGAATTTCTTCAGCTTAAGACCGGGTAAGAGGAGATCACTCTGAAATCCACATGGGAAAGTTTATGAAGAGTTGCACCGGGTATATGGCTTCATCTTGTGGGCTTAACTTTGAAGTCACAGTTCAACAGATATTTTCTTAATTTTGTTTCTGATTAACTACAGTAGCAAAGAGGGGAAATTCCAAAGAAAAATAACGCAAAAGCAAGCTTTTGTAATTTTATTTCTTTTCAAATAATTTTCTTTTTTCCTTTTGGCAGTTCTGGGTTGAACCCCATGCGTAGGAGGCAAGTGCTCGACCACTAAGCCACATCCCCAGCATTTTCCAAAAGCAGCTTGTATTTGATGTCATGATATTCTTTTTATTCTTAACTCATTTTAACTGACACATAAAAACATAAGAGTTGTACACATTAATGGAAGAGAGGGCTGGAGAGAACTCAGCAGTTAAGAGCACCGGCTGCTTTGCAGAGGACCCAGGTTTGATTCCCAGCACCCACAGTCTCGGGATCAGACACCCTCTTGTGGCCTGCAGTAGCACCAGGCATGCGTGTGGTTAGAGACACATCTTCGGGCAAAACACATAACACATACAAATAAAGATAAATGAATCTTTTTATAAAGTGGATACCATGAAACCTTCCATCCATATATCTGATAGTTAATGTTTTAAATAGTTACACAGCTCAAACATGTGGTGTTTCTTTATGGTGAGAACTTCCAGAATTCTTGCCACTTTTAGATTTTATACTACATTGTGTCATCTTGTCTCAAACAAAGCACAGCAGAAGTTAAACTTAAAAGTTGAAAAGAATTGCTATAAACTTGCATGTGCTGCTTCATGTATGGTGGCTATGTGTGACCACAGTGTAGGGCTCCTCCCCCTTCACCGCCATCACAGGCTGTACCACTACGCCTGTCCCATACATTCTCTTAGTTACCGTCATTTTGTTTTTGTTTGTTTGAGACAGGATTTCTCGGTGTAGCCCTGGCTGTCCTGGAACTCACTCAGTAGACCAGGCTGCCTCTGCCTCCGTAGTGCTGGGATTAAAAGCATCTGCCACCACTGCCCAGCCCAATACATCATTTTTTTATAGTAAACTTATTGGGCTGTTTTGCTTTGACACTATTAGAAAAAGCCCCATATTGAGCATCACCTGTTTCTAAAGTACTCTTTTTTTCCTGTGTTGTTGAAATTGTTTATATTGTATGTAACTTTCTCGTGTTCGGATAATTGGGAGCAGAAGGGAAAACAAATTCTATAGATAAATTCCACACATTTATCTCTTTTTATCCAGTATTCACAGGGAAAATTTAAATGTTCTTTCTATATCAGTGATAAAACTAAGCCTGAAGTACATCCCAGTCAATAAAAATAGACATAGTATTTATGAAATGGACATAATTAATATATGTTTAAGAGAGGTACATCACAGCCGAGAAAATTGACATAATTTATGAAGTATACCCAATAGATACTTTTATGCAAATGTTCTCATTTTGAAGTGCTAAATGTTGTATTTGTTTATTGTTCTTTAAATTGTCCTAATAAAATTTATTTTTCAAGGTTTTTCACTCCATCCAGGAGACATGCAATGAACTTCTGAAGATAGTTGAGAAATATCAGCTAAGACTCAATGGTATGACATCATAGCTATCCGATAATTCCATTTAAAATAATAATTGGTATGCATTTTTGAAAATGAGCACTTAATGGTATAGTAGTTGTTTATAAAGCTATTTAGTGAGGTTTTATTTAAAAATTTAAAAATATGAATACTGATAGTGACCTGTTCTCAAATCCCCAGGGTCCATCTTTTCCTTTTTACTTCACTAAATCCCTTAACACAGACTCACTTTCTTCTCTGGTTTTACTCTTGGTGAACTTTAAGGTTTGCTCCATCTTTCAAAACCTCTTTTGGCCCCTGCAGATTTTACAATCAGTACCTCATTCTTTTTTTTTTTTCTCCCACAGGAACGTTATGATAATGTTATTTGTATGCTCTGTAGCCCAAGCTGGCCTGAAACCCTCCTGCCTCTGCCTTCCTGAACGCTCCGTTTCCAGGCAGATCCCCCCACACCAGGCTTTTTTCCTTCGGCTCTTTCCTCTCCTCCAGCAGCTCTTGTCAAGGTCACCGGAAGGAAAAGCCAGGTCTCAACCCCGCGGCTGATTACCCCTCCTCAGTTCACCTCCTTTATTCTGCTCCCACAAGCCCACCCCGCTGTGGTCTTCCTCTCCAACTTCATCCAGCATCCTGCCTTTGGCGGGCTCTTCTCTGTCCCCCACCACTTCCGGTTGGAACTTCACCATTGAATTTCTTTCTCTACTTCAATTATAGTGGCTTACTAGATGTGGCTACTCTCTGATCTCATGTCCTGAAACCCTTGCACTGAATTGTGTCGCTCTCTTTCACGACAGGCACATCTGCCTCATATGCTCCCTGACTTTCCTATAACTCCCCTGTGCTCTTAGAATATTCAGCATTCTGTATATTCTATCTATTGCTTGTTTTATATTTATTTATTATGTATACAATATTCTGTCTGTGTGTATGCTGCAGGCCAGAAGAGGGCACCAGACCTCATTCCAGATGGTTGTGAGCCATCATGTGGTTGTCGGGAATTGAACTCTTAACCACTGAGCCATCTCTCCAGCCCCTCTATTGCTTGTTTTTACACCTAGAATGTGCTCTTCTTTTAACTTTCCTATTATTTACTAATTACTTCTTGCTTGAGGTCAGGTTATACACATGTCAGGGCATGCGGTCAGAGGACACTTTGTGAGAGCCAATTCTTTCTTTCCATCATGTGGACTCTGGGGACCAAGCTCAGGTCACAGGCTTGGGGGCAAGTGCCATTACCCACTGAGCCACTGTGCTCGATCTGATAATGCAGGAACTGGTTTTGTTTACTTGTGTGTCCCCAAACCTTAAAAACAATGTCTAGCATGTAGTCCGTGTTCAGTAAATATTTTCTCATTAATAAATGCTTTCCTGTCTGTGGGTGACTCTCCCCTGCCCCCCAGCACTCAGGAGGCTTGAGTAGGAGGATCACTCTTGAGTGAGAGGAGAGTGTGGGCCAGCCAGGTCAGTCTGGGTCACAATAACACACTGCCTTAAAAAAAAAAACACTATTTTCCAAAGCTGTGTAAGTCAAGCTTAACGTTTATAATCAAAACTCATAGTGAAGAAAAACTCAATATGGCATAATTAAGGGAAGTTGTTTTTGTGTGTGTGAATATGTCATGCATTCTATATGTGTGCTTTTCCCAAGAAAATAGTTGAAGAACTTTCTGTAGCAAAATTAAAAAAATGATACAAAAAGCATGCAACTGAGTCAGCTTCAAGACCTATCACCGAACTGTAGCTGGGAGTAACCGTGGGATATGGTATTTGACAAAGGGAATGTGGTCATGGGTAGGTGGGGGGCGGATATATGAGGGAAGAAGAGATTTGGAGGCCAGAGAACGAGAGTAAAGAAAGAAAACAGCCCGTATGCAGGAAGAGCTTGTAACTAAGACTAAGAAGGGGGAAGAACAAAGGAATCGTAGGGCCAGGTTACTAAGGGTCAAAAACACCAAGCTGTAAAAGGCTGCCATGACCACTGGACCATCAGAGTCCACTGAAATAGAAATGTCTAGAAACATTGGCAAGTTTGTGTGCCTTCAACTTTTCCGTGAAATCACTGGACCTTTCAGCATCTTCATGGCATGTCAGAGTAAGGAAGAGACCATAAGTACAGGCTTCATTGTGTACCTTCTCTGCAAACATGTGGTGTCTTGAAGACTCCTATACTCACAGGTCTTCTGCTGGTCATACTATCAGACAAATACAGCCGGTTAGGGCCCCGGAATGAGCCTGTCAGAGTGGGGTGTCTGTTGACGCGGGCAGGCTGGTCCCAGCACAAAAGCAGCACAGGTTGGGCTTCACCTGCCCCTTTCAGCATCCATAAAGGTTATGGATTTATGGCAATGATTTATGCTCTCTTTATACCTAAAACGAGTGTCCTGTGTTCCCAGAGAGCTTTAAATCCTCACACAAAAGTGACGATTTTCCCTAATATTAAAGTTATGAGCCATAGAAAATTCATACCTCTCAAGCAATTAGAATGTTAACATGACCACTCCTAGGTACGACTGAGAAGGTTTTTATTGTAAATATGAGGGAGAGCACAGCCAGAGACATCTGGAAGAGTCCAGGCTGAATGGGTCAGCAGACTGAACCGGGTCATGGGGGTGGGGGTAGAAGAGAGAGGGCAAACGATGAACAGAAGCACAGCCCAGAGAAGAACCAAGAGCATATATAGGAAAAGACACCAAGGGTAAGGGAGCCAGGCAGGGGGTGTTGTGAGAAGTGCTGGGAGAGGTGTCCAGTGTCTGTTTTGATGCATGAATCGTTAATCGCACCTCACTTAGCCATTTGTCCTGGGTTTCTTTGAGACCTCCCATTCCAGCCTTTTGTTAATGATAGGGGTCAGCACAATCTCTAACTGTAACTACTCAATCTGTAACGACTGTTGAGCTGAAATGGGGTGTCATTATCGGGGCCCAGGAAGACAGGAATGTTGGTCAAAGGACAGAGAGGGAAGTGCAGGCTTGAGGACATCTGTTGGGTTTGGGTTTTTTTTTTTTTTTTATTGTTCCTGTTTTGTTTTTGGATTGTTTTGTTTTTTTTGCTTTTTGGCTTGCTGCCCAGGTTCTGCGGGACCACCTGGGGCTAGTGAAATGCAGGCTGCTTTGAAGCAGCCTGGGATGCAGGTTCTGCAATACCCACGGCTGCTGACACATTGCAAGCAATATTGAAGCAGTTTGCAATTTCAGTTGATTGGAAATCTGCTGGATAGAGAGAGACAAGGGACAGAAAGTAAAGTTAGGGAGTTTAGGATAAAATTTATATATTGGGTGTACTCTTGACACTTCTAGGCCTGTGGTCCTGGTAACTGGAGGAAGGAAGGAATTCCAAGTCAAGAGGAAGGGGTAGGGGGAAAGCTTAGGCTGTTGATTGACAGGAGTACTTAACCTGGAGTCCATTTGGTTTGTGAGAGGCATATCCAAGTCTCATGACTCCCTGAAGCTTACAAGAATTTCTTAAGTTTAAAAAAGAAAAAGTTTTAGACATCTAAGCATATCTACTCTTTGTAATCTGTGCTGAAATCCACACTGTAGGAAAAGCAGTAGACTCATGCCTTTGAGTCATAGCAAAAGTTGAGAGACCCCAAAATGATTCTGGGTTAGAAGCAAGAGGACTCACTCTGCTGTCCTGAGAGCTGGGTGTGTGGATTGGACAGAGGTGTTTTCAGACAATGGGAAGCACTTCTAAGTCTATGTTTAGAAGATAACCAAAAGGAATTTGAATTTTTGAGTTTGTGATTCCCCAGATCACCAGCTCTGGATCATGGTACTTGTTTATAACATGGTGTATGGTTTTGTTAAAGATGGTAACACTAGCTGAGTGGTTGGCTACCTCTTCGTTGTATCACCTTGCTCTGAGGGAAGAGTTTACAAATGGAGAGAGCTGGGCTCTGCTGCTGCCCTTTCGGTTTTTGTTTTGGTTTTACTTTTTCTTTTTTCTTGGCAGTCTTTTCTCTGTGTAGTCCTGGAATTCACTCTATAGACCAGGCTGGCCTCAAACTCAGATCTACCTGCCTCTACCTCCTGAGTGCTGGGATTGTTTTTACTTTTAAAGTGGGTATTATTATTGAGACTATTATTCCTTTAAAAACGCGGTGGTGGGTGTGTAGACGAACACAGGATAGACGAGACACGCGCAAAAGGAAGAGACAAGACATGCGGCTCCCACGTGGGTGCGCTTTAATGGGGAGAGGGAAACACGATAAGGGATGGGGTGTGTGAGACACACAAGGGTGGGGGCAGGAGAGGGGTGAGAGAGAGAGCGAGACCTCGTGGAAGCTCGCTTTTAACGGGAAGCGCAAGGTTATCTGGGAGAAATGACCCCCACCTGGGCACGCCCGCAAGCCCAGGTGTTCCTACTCCAGGAGGAGTCTGGGAGCTGTAGTTTCCAAGGAATAACAGAGACTAATGCAGTACTGCCTACATTGGATGCTGTCTTAGGGTTTTATAACTGTGAAGAGACACCATGACAACTCTTATAAAGAAAAAATGTGTAAGAGGGGAACTGGCTTACAGTTCAAAAGTTAAGTCCACTACCATCATGGCAGAAAGTATGGTGACTTGCAGGCAGACATGGTGCTGGAGAAGGAGCTGAGAGTTTTGGATCCACTCTGTGCTGAGGAACAACAATATAGTCTGACACTTTTGTGAGGTGTAATAAAAATGAGTTCCAGGCTGTGGTGCACAACTTTAGTTCCAGCACTTGGAAGGCAGAGGCAGGTGGATCTCTGTGAGTTCCAGGATAGCCAGGGTTCTTTCTGTAGGGGGGAGACTCTGTCTCAAAAACAAACAACAAAAACTCTCTCCCGGGTTTGTCCACATGTCGTGATTGTGCAGAATAAACACTCACTCCACTAGTGGGATGCTTCTTCGAACTGAATGCTGTGTTTGTCACACTCAAGTGTTGGCTTTAATTCTAAATAAAGGTTTCTATTTTACTTTTTTTTTATTGATGTTTAAGGTGATCAGGTGCCCTGTGCTAGAGCAGCCTTCTTTGAATCCTGGCAGAAATAGTGTCACCTCCCTGGCTCAAATCCAATAAAGTGATCTCGCTCAGAAAAGAAAAAAAAAAAAAAAAAAAAAAAAAAACGTATTCCTAGAAACAACATGCAAGCCAGGCAATCCCAGTACTTAAAAGACTGAGGCAGGAAGATCATGACCTGGAGGCCAACCTGGGCTACACAGGGAGCCAAGGCTATCCTATGCATACTAAGACCCTGTTTCAGAGCCAGGCAGTGGTGGTACATATATTTAATTCCAGCACTCAGTGGGCAGAGGCAGGCAGATGTCTGTGAATTCAAAGCTAACGAGGTCTATAGAGTGAGTTCCAGGACAGCCAGGGCTACACAGAGAAAACCTGTCTCGAAAACAAAAACAAATCCAAAAAAAAAAAAAAAAAACCTAAGCTTACTTCTGTGTACACATGGGGCCTCGCGCGTGCAGAGCACACGTTTCGAGTTCTGCCCACTCTTAGCCAAGCCCCGCTGTTTTTGGTTTTTGTTAGCTATGACAGATATGAAAGTAGTCAGATTAGTCAAAGCCTCTTTGTTTTTCCTCCATCTCTTCTCACGTCAGGCAGCACTCTCTGGACCATCCCTTCATGGTCCACGCTGGGTGGCAGGGCACC